>NW_021026528.1:844994-857286 GCF_004153795.1 Camellia sinensis
TTTAACAGAATTAACTAAAAAAATGAAATTCATAATTGCTCTTTTATACAATAATAAAATTATCTAAATTATTAATTAAAACATATTTCTAACATCATTAAAAACTGCTAATTGACTTGATAATTTATTAATAAAATGGGTGATTTATTATGAAATTAGAAATCTTAGGGAGTGAAATGTAATTTTCAGAACCACTAGGGGTGATTTGTTATGAAATTTGAAATCTCAAGAGGTGGAATGTAATTTCCAGAACCACAGGGGACAATTCGTATTTTAATCAAACTTGAGGGGATATATTTGTAATTTACCCATATATTATTATATTATTATATTTTGTTATTAAAAATTATTTTTATATTTAATTATTTTTATAAAATGGGGACAATAATAATTTCACCTCTAATATTATGGGATGGGATTTGAATACCACCACCTTCATGGGATTGTTAATCTTATCCTTGGAAGGGTTTTATAATCTTATGGGACTTTTAGGCTTGTTTTGGAAAGTTAGTTAAAAGTTGATTTTTTGACATTTTTTTAAAAAACATGTAAAAAAGTAGAGAGGTGGTGTGACTCACAACAGGTAGTGACTTTTAGCCAGGTTTCCAAAATAGGACTTAATCTTATGACAAATTTTTAAAACAAACGTAATAATATTGTAAGTCTCTATTTTCTGATAGTTCGATCTTACCCTCCATCTTTGGAAAAGCCACTAAAATTGACTTATTAGGGCATGTACAAGCATTATACATCACATATGTCACCGCCCTGTCATGGACTGGGTGCTTGTCATCCTTCTGAGAAGCCAACTCTACGAATGGTACTGCGTACCCCTATACATTATGTCTAAGGACCAACCCTGGTGATCTGATAGGGATCTATCCTACCTGTCTGCCTACCTTGCAGCTCAAAAGCTAATGTATTTGCAAAGTGCTTAGTGTAGAACTCGCATCTTCAATAAGTAAGTACGCGACATACTACTACTGTCAATCCGTTAGGAGGGCATTACCCTGCTTGACTCTACGCTTGTATGTTCCCCTACCTATGGAAAACTTGCACCACACAGACACCACAATGAAGGTGCTTGGTGTAAGTCCCACATACCGTCCCAATCACAGTACCTCTAGGCTGGCTCTGGTATCACTTGTCACGAACTAAGCAGTTATTATCCTTTCGAGAAGCCGACTTCACGAGTAGTACTGCGTACCCCCGTGCATTATGCTCAAGGACTAACCGAGTTGATGTGATCTACCCTACTTCTCCTGCCGCTCACAAGCTAATGCGCTTGCAAAGTGCTTAGTGTAGAACTTGCATATCCAATGAATCGGTACGTAACAACCCACTCCTACTATTCAACAATTAGGCATCACGAATGGCAGTGGAATATCAAAATATACATCCTAATTTCTATCATTCATTTATAACAAAAATGCTAGTAGACTAATGTTTACAAAAATAAAGAATTAAATTTCTATAAAATATATTTAAATGTCACTATTAGCAACTCAATTAATATTTTGAATTATTATTTCTTTTATATTTTTTTACCAACAATAATATCAAATAAAATTACGAAAAAAAATGTGAATTATCTTGGGGTCGAGATTCCATTTTATAGTTAAACCCACTCACCCACCCACTAAATCATAATATAAAATTTATGAAAATACGCATCTCCATCACTACCCATATACTTCAAAACTCTTAAAACCTACACACCCTCAAATCATATTCATATGTTTGGCTCTTAAATGTAACCTTAATGCATACCTATCCCACTACCACACCATTCCCACCACCATCAACGTCCATATACTTCAAAACTCTTAAAACCTACACACCCTCAAATCATATTCATATGTTTGGCTCTTAAATGTAACCTTAATGCATACCTATCCCACTACCACACCATTCCCACCACCATCAACGTCCATATACTTCAAAACTCTTAAAACCTACACACCCTCAAATCATATTCATATGTTTGGCTCTTAAATGTAACCTTAATGCATACCTATCCCACTACCACACCATTCCCACCACCATCAACGTCCATATACTTCAAAACTCTTAAAACCTACACACCCTCAAATCATATTCATATGTTTGGCTCTTAAATGTAACCTTAATGCATACCTATCCCACTACCACACCATTCCCACCACCATCAACGTCCATATACTTCAAAACTCTTAAAACCTACACACCCTCAAATCATATTCATATGTTTGGCTCTTAAATGTAACCTTAATGCATACCTATCCCACTACCACACCATTCCCACCACCATCAACGTCCATATACTTCAAAACTCTTAAAACCTACACACCCTCAAATCATATTCATATGTTTGGCTCTTAAATGTAACCTTAATGCATACCTATCCCACTACCACACCATTCCCACCACCATCAACGTCCATATACTTCAAAACTCTTAAAACCTACACACCCTCAAATCATATTCATATGTTTGGCTCTTAAATGTAACCTTAATGCATACCTATCCCACTACCACACCATTCCCACCACCATCAACGTCCATATACTTCAAAACTCTTAAAACCTACACACCCTCAAATCATATTCATATGTTTGGCTCTTAAATGTAACCTTAATGCATACCTATCCCACTACCACACCATTCCCACCACCATCAACGTCCATATACTTCAAAACTCTTAAAACCTACACACCCTCAAATCATATTCATATGTTTGGCTCTTAAATGTAACCTTAATGCATACCTATCCCACTACCACACCATTCCCACCACCATCAACGTCCATATACTTCAAAACTCTTAAAACCTACACACCCTCAAATCATATTCATATGTTTGGCTCTTAAATGTAACCTTAATGCATACCTATCCCACTACCACACCATTCCCACCACCATCAACGTCCATTTGTAAAAGGTGACAAGCTTCTATCAAAACAAAATCAATAAGAATGAAAATAAAAAATAAAAAATAAAAACCAGATTTAGAAGAACAATAAAGTGAATATCAATCCACCAAAACATAATAGAGTAATACAACTATCATTCCAATCCCGCCCCTTAGCCCTAAGCGCTTTCCTCGCCCAAACTGACCTGATCTCCCGTGGCCGGTCGATTACAGCAGTCTTAAAATCATACATATATATATATATATATATTATTAAAAGTAGTATTTTTCTTATGTTTAGGTAGCATATTATAATGACTTCTTTTTTTTTCAAGAGAGCTACGCCAATATTTATTTTCTTAATTACATATAAAGTTTTATACAAATCTAAGTCTAATTTAAATTATACTAATTTTATTACTTTTATATGGATTCTATTTGATAAATATTTATTTTTTATATATTTTTCATGGTAAATTGAAACAATCTACAAATCCAATCATAATTTTGCCTTTCACGTTTTCCTTCTTTATTCTTTCAAGTGTATTAGGATTTTTTTTAATGCTAAATTACTTTTTTTTCTTTTTATTTTTGTGTACATTATTCTATACCTAATACCAATTCTATATTATTTTATAGGAAAAATTACTCATAAATCTCATATTGAAAAATGTGTTGTTCTATCTAGTCCTGAGTGTTTTTTCTTAAACCATTTAATTCTTTTTATTTTTGGTATGATATACGTTTTTGATTTATTGTATATAGATCTACTGTATTGACCTTTGCTGAGGTTTTCTTTTCTGGTACTGCGGTCGCGCTAGATTTTGCTTTGGCACGTGCGCCATCCTTTTCTACCCTGATGTGCTGGTGCACTCTCTCCATCAGGGCTTCCATGGTGAGGGGTGGCGTCATGGTGATTGAGTCCCTCAGTCTGTTCCCAACTGGAAGGCCTCTTTTATACTGTGCAATGGCGAGATTGGTGGGGCAGTCCCCAATCTGATTGAATGTCTTCCAGTAGCGACTGTTGTAGGATCTTAGGGTCTCTTTATCGCCCATGTCGATGGAGAGTAGCTGGTCGATCTCCACCGGGGTTTTAGTGTTTGTTCGGAACCTGGTTACGAACGCTTCTGCCAATTGCGCCCAAGAGGCTATGCTGCCCTCAGGAAGTTTCTCGAACCAAGTCAAGCCTAGGTCACTAGGGCTAGACGGGAAGAGTATGCACATTAAGGCCTCGTTTCGCCGTATGCAAAATTTATTTGGGGTTCACTGAAAATATTTTCTCATAGAGACTTCTCATTTCATGCAACAATGCATTATGTTGCTACATACCTGGTTTTTGCCATTATTTGATATTGTGTTCATTACAAAAGAATGCAAGTCTTTACTTTTTGCGCAGATGTCATTGTTTGTAACCATTTAATCTAGCGTCTGATGCTGACTAGGGTTTGTATGTCTTAAATGTAGCATACTTACTGGCCTTCTCTCATTCATGGTGAGATTCTGAACTCTCTAGGATTCTATGGCTATTGTCTGCTAATTATACAAGATAAATGTGCCTAAAATTTTCTTTATGGACATCTCAATCCCATTTATTTACATACCAAACAGTCCTTATTCATTTGACTTTTGAGTCTTTTGAGTTCTTGCCAATGATTGTATCATAGGATTGTATTTTGCATTCATGACATTGTATACTACTCAATTTTTAACAAAGTATCTGGTTGTGCATTGGTGTAACTGGTTGATTCACTTATATCGATGAATGGAGGTTTTCTGCACCTTCTTTGCTTCCTCTCTCATTTTCCATCTTAGGGTTGTGAATTTGAAAAGAAAAAGGTATTGTTGGTTTGGTAACTTCTAATGGGAGAACAAAAAGAGTGGGGCATTGTTGCATTGATAACTCCAAAGCATTCTATTGTGATTCCAAGCATTCCTTTCCTCAGTGTGCTTTTTTTTTTCTTCTTATTATTATTATTAATTTTTTCTGTTGTGCAGATGGATAACAGTCCCACAACTGGCAGTGTTACAACTACTGTTGCTGAAAAGCAACGACTAGCAAGTCTAGTCTTGCTTTCAATTATAAGAAGTAAGTCTCTTGCAACACTCATACAGTATTCTATGATTTTCTTACCTGTTTTATTACTCTCTTTCCATCATCATCTGTGATCCTACTACCACTATCGGCCACCTCTATTCCTCTCCCCGTCCCTCTCCTTCACCTTCGACCCTTGCCACCTATGGCCACCTTTTTTGCATACATGAAACTACAGAGGCATGAGTAAGTCATATACCTATATATATTTATTACATTATTGAGAACACGAAAACATACCGGTAATTGTATTTGTAGGAAATGGAATATACAAAACAATTTAATGATGAAGTTTGATTTTTGGACTGTCAATGTGTTGAATAATTATATCATTATTAGCAATAAGCTTGGCAGCATGTTGAAATAAAACCCAAAATTTCATAAACACAAGGAATTTTCCCAACTTTTTTTTTTTTTTTTTATTTTTCATTTTTCCCAAGATTTAAAAAATGAAAAGATTTTTTTTTTTTTTTTTTTTTTTTGGGTAGTGACTAGTACTTGGTAACCCAACATTGTCTGAGGCCTCTTTAATTCATTCAATAATAATTTATAAAGACAATGTAATTATGTTAAAATTATGAAATAGTGCAATATCTTCAAACTTCAGAAAATGTCAATGTAATTTACTCTTTCATTTATATACATACAAGTATACTTCAAGGGAAACCCTACCTATGCAAGTTATGCAATTTATGAGTTTGATTTTCATAAATGACATTACTTAATACTATGAGAGTCATAACTAAAAAATAAAATAAAAATTAAGTTATAACTAAATATCACATGAGATTTTATCAAACAACTTTTAAATCATAACTATAATATTATAACCAATTGGTCCATGAAACAACTAGCTCTAGCTTGTCATATCCCAATAGAAATCACTCTGAGTTCCTAGAGACAATATACATAAAGACAAGTAGTGAAATGGTTAGAAACCATCAAAAACCTCAAATAAATAAATGAATAAATAATACATCACTTTTGCCAACACGTGGATCGACCCCACAAGCCACAACATAAAACACATACAAACCCTCATCTAAGTGTATAAAATTGAATGCTTTACAAATTACATTCTCTCTCTAAATATCACAAACCTTGGGGGTGAAGGAGACAGGTAAGTAGGTACACATTTTATGCTCTGCTTGACTATCATATGTTCACACAACATAAAACACATACAAACCCTCATCTCATTGTCTATATGCTTTGTTCTTTCTTTATTGTCCTACTCATTAATTTTTGTTTGGATCATCATAGTATGAACCAGTTGAAATCAATAATGAGGAACAGCTTTCAGTAATAAATCAATATTTATTTTGCTAGTTTGAAGAATTGATCTCTAATATATGCCTCATTTTGAAAGGGCAAAAATTAGATTGTATTGTTTTCTTGAATTGATATCTACCGAGGCATGTATGTTCTCTCCAAATGAAGAAATTTTAGCTGGAAGGCAACTTCCTCCTGAATGCCACCCTGAACTTCATACAGATTATGATGGCCATTCTCAGTTAGTATTGATCTTTTACCCTTTTCTTGTTCCAATCATCAAGTCCAAGTAGTCTGAGAAGACATGATGCAACGTCATCGATTCAACACCATCTCCATGTTGAAAGAAATGGCCATGCACTACAACCCGTGTCGCCTACAAGTTACAGTAGCTCAATGGAGGTAATACACCATTCATTTCTGTAAATAATCCCATATCTTTTCTAATAAAATGCATCATTTTTAATGAAACGTATCTATTTTAAAAATCTATCATTAACAACTATATGAATTATTGGCTGCTCAAGGATCTCTTTGCTTGCCTTCTCATGGTGATATAGCCTTCCATTCCCTTTATATGTTGCAAAATACTGAGAATTTACTTTATTAGTTTGCTAAATACATTATTAGGCTATTCTAATTATATAGTTGCATTGTTAGTGCCTCTATGAAGACAAAATTGATCTTCACAAGTAATAATGAATAGTTGGTCGGTGGTGAAACAACTACTTCATTTTAATATTTATTGTTTCTACATAATTAATGTGTTCTTGCATTAGTAACATTTTTTTTTAACCTTTTAACAAGTTCAAGTGGTGCTCTCCATACTCGAACTGTTTTTAATCTCTCTTATGAGTAAATATTTATGTGATGAACATGAAGTTTTTTTTAATATGGGTGCTTGCAGGTGGTGGAGGTGAGAGTTTTTGTCACACTCCGTATTTTATTACTCGGATAACATTACCAATATTCATTAATTAAGTCCATTTACAAATAACATTTCATCCTTTGATGAAATGATGAATAATTAAATATACATATTCCCTCTCGTTATACAACAATGACATTTACATACAAATAAAAGAAATGCCCTGAGGCTTACAACAAAAGAGAGGACACTACTCTTTACAAAAAAATAGCACTCAGTCAAACAACAAATGAAGTAGTACAATCCCTCACTACATTACACTTATGAAATGATAAATCCTATAGTTTGATTTTCAAATCCGAAAAACATTCCTTGTACACATGTACAGGCAAGGGGTGAGCAACCACTAACTCACCAAATAATCTCATATTAAAACATTAGAAGATATGAGGGTACCAAAATACTCATACAAATACGTGAAATCATGTCATGTCAAAATCATATGATTTTATTACATAATCTCTTAAATTCAATTTATTTAATTAACCACAACAAGTTAACTTAAATAAATAAACATGTTTCAATAGCAACATGATATCCTTTTCAATTCATTTAATTATCTCAGTATCAATTGAATCAAATAATTAAACAAATCAACGAATCCATTTTATATAGTCTTATGAGATGAATGCATATGCCATGTCATTCTCAAAATATTTTTCTCATCTTTTGAAAATCTTACGCATAATGCCAATTTGAAAACACATTAATCCAACAATTTCAAAAAAATTCCAAAATGGTAAATACGACTCAAGTTATCACGACCCGCTCCCCGTACCCAAGGGTTAAGCATCGTGATGGCCAGTAACTGAAGTTACCTCCGGCCAATTCTTGAACAAATTAATTAACGTGAGCGGATATAATATATAAGTGAGTGTACCAAAATAATCATCGGAGCTTCTATTTTGTTACAAAATTTATTGATCAAAAAGGCCGATATTTACATATAAAATATCATAAAAGTGTTGTGTGTGTCTATTCCACAGCTCCGTATCTAAGACTTTCCAAAATCTATTTCTGGATTGCATTGTTTCCTAAAAATTGGAAAACAGCTATAAGCACATAGCAGAGTGAGACATATTATGCCAAGAGTATAAGGGACACAAAATAACCATGGATAGTTATGTAACTAAAATATTTAAGATCACTTGGTCTGAACGAATAATCATGTTAAGTAGCAAAACTAAGATTATGTAAATAAATAACCATAACCATGGTACCGAACAGAACGAAACAGAGGTCATAGGAGTGACAGTCAGAACAAAGATACGGATTCGAGAGGTGACTCGTACGAATTATAGAGGTGGCTCCCACAATAGTGTAGCACTTATCTCCACACAGTACTTTGCTCCACACAGAACAGAGGTCAACAGATCCATGACAACAAAGGGCCATAAAGTGACCAAACAGAAGCCGATGGTTACTTAAGTCCCCCAAGATGTGGGACTCCCATGGTGGTACTATGGTTATTTAAGTCCCCAAGACGTGGGACTCCCTCGGTGGTACTTCCAAAACATAATTATTTATAAGGTCATAGTCAAATGTTCTTTAAAATTTAAACAAACATATCCATGAGTTTCATTTTAAGCAAGTAGAGTTCAAAAAATAATCAACGTAATTAAAATGTAAATATAAGTTATAAAATATAACTTGTATTAAATGAATTACGGTAACTAAAAACATACGTAAAATATATTATAGTGACTCGATGCATAATATAACTCACCTTAAAATTAATACATCACTCTTTCTTTCCACTATCAAAAACCTTCTTGACTTCCAGTATTTTTTTCCCTTTCTTTATTTGTTTTCCTTCTTGATCTTCAGTACATCCTGAGCACATTCCTCCTTATATAGACTCAAGGTATAATGTAACTCATCTTAAAATTAATATCTCATTCTTTCTTTCCACTATCAAAAACCTTCTTGACTTCCAGTATTTTTTTCTTTTTCTTTATTTATTTTACTTCTTGATCTTCAGTACATCCTGAGCATATTCCCCCTTATATAGAAAGGCAACCGTGAGCACCAAGCCAAGCGGCTATCATGCGTCTAATCCCTATTCATTAACCATTAAGTCATCAATTCATACTTATCTTTTATGTTTACCTAAAATGCATCACTTTAAGTTGAATTTTACTTTGCCTCAAATCTTAAACTAATTATACACCTCTTCTTTTTTATCTTTTTATTCTTTGTTTTTTTAATGTATAATTCCTAATTTAATTACACTTCTCATATATCTATAACATTTAATATTCATTTTACTTTTATAGAATGTTTAATTAAACATTTAGGATTTTTCTCATTTATAATAAAATTAAAGGGACAACTTAAATTTTCTGGTTGATACGATCTTCTCTCCTTTAAAAATTTTGTCATCGAAATTTGTCATATGTGTGAGTTATCCGCTACGCACTCTGATAAATATATATTTGGTGATTAATCTGATATAAAATATTACCTCAAAATTTTTTTACCAAAAACAACTCACTGTTTATTTGTCAAAACTTTTTTTTGGGGGGGCCCAAAAAGAGAAACAATCGGTGACTTTAAAAACTTTTCATTAGTTTTGTTTTTGAAAATAAAAAAAATAAAATAAGAACACAATTAAACAAGCGACTGAAAATGAAATGACAAAATCATATGCAAGAGTTGAAGGAATTTGAGATGAATTTCCATTCCTTTTATCCGTGAATCTTCCCTTGATAGGAAATAGTTTCAAAATTAGTATCTTTAGAATTTGAACTCATTTGTAAAAAGTCGAAATGATAAATTAATTAATTAATATATATATATATATTCTCATATAAAATTATAATATAATTAAATCGACTAACAAAATATAATATTTAGGTACTAATTACCCGTTATCCTACTTCTTAAATGTGCGTGTGTCCTATGCTCAAATGATGATTTTTATTTATTTATTTATTTTTTATAAGCCATTGCTCTGATACCACTTGTCACGACTCGCTCCCCGTATCCAAGGGTTAAGCATCATGATGGCCAGTAACTGAAGTTACCTCCAGCTAATTCTTGAACAAATTAATAAATGCGAGCGGAAATAATATTTAAGTTAGGGTACCAAAATAATCATCGGAGCTTCTATTTTTATTACAAAATTTATTGACCAAAAAGGCCGATATTTACATATAAAATATCATAAAAGTACTGTGTGTGTCTATTCCGCAGCCTCGCATCTTAGACTTTCCAAAAACTATTTCTGAATTGCATTGTTTCTTGAAAATTGGTAAACTGCTATAAGCACATGGCAGAGTGAGAAATATTATGCCAAGAGTATAAAGGACACAAAATCACCATGGATGGTTATGTAACTAAAATATTTAAGATCACTTGGTCTGAACGAATAATCATTTAAGTAGCAAAACAGAGATTATGTAAATAAATAACCATAACCACGGTACCAAACAGAACGGAACAGAGGTCACAAGAGTGACAGTCAGAATAGAGATACGGATTTAAGAGGTGACTCGTACGGATTATTGAGGTGGCTCCCATAATAGTGTAGCACTTATCTCCGCACAGCATTTTGCCCCGCACAGAACATAAGTCAATAGATCCATGACAACAAAGGGGCACAAAGTGACCAAACAGAGGCCGATGGTTATTTAAGTTCCCAAGACGTGGGACTCCCTCGGTGGTACTTACAAAACATAATTATTTATAAGGTCATAGTCAAATATTCTTTAAAATTTAAACAAACATATCCATGGGTTTCATTTTAAGCAAGTAGAGTTCAAAAAATAATCAACGTAATTAAAATGTAAATATAAGTTATAAAATATAACTTGTATTAAATGAATTATGGTAACTAAAAACATACGTAAAATATATTATAGTGACTCGAGGCATAATATAACTCACCTTAAAATTAATACATCACTCTTTCTTTCCACTATCAAAAACCTTCTTGACTTCCAGTATTTTTTTCTCTTTCTTTATTTGTTTTCCTTCTTGATCTTCAGTACATCCTGAGCACATTCCTCCTTATATAGAAAGGCAACTGTGGGCACTAAGTCACGCGGTTGCCACGCGTCTAATCCCTATTCATTAGCCATTAAGTCATCAATTCATACTTATCTTTTATGTTTATTTAAAATATTTCACTTTAAGTTGAATTTTACTTTGCCCCAAATCTTAAACTAATCATATACCTCTTTTTTTTTTCTTTTTTTTCTTTTTTTTTAATATATAATTCCTAATTTAATTACACTTCTCATATATCTATAACATTTAATATTTTATTTAAAGGACAACTTAAATTTTGGGGTTGTTACAATTTTCTCTCCTTTTAAAAATTTCGTCCTCGAAATTTGTCATATGTGTGAGTTATCTGCTGCGCACTTTGATAAATATATATTTGGTGATTAATCTGATATAAAATATTACCTCAATTTTTTTTTTTACCAAAAACAACTCACTGTTTATTTGTCAAAGCTTTTTTTTGGGGGGGGGCAAATTGAGAAACAATCGGTGACTTTAAAAATTTTTCATTAGTTTTGCTTCTGAAAATAAAAAAATAAAATAAGAACACAATTAAGCAAGCGATTGGAAATGAAATGACAAAATCATATGTAAGAGTTGAAGGAATTTGAGATGAACTTCCATTCCTTTTATGCTTGAATCTTCCCTTTATAGGAAATAGTTGCAAAATTAGTATCTTTAGAATTTGAACCCGTTTGTAAATGAAAAATCTAGAAATTCCCTAGATGTTGAGTTATGATTATGTATCAATTTTAAGCAATATATAACAATCCCAATCAAACAATCAAGACAAATCGACACAACAATTTTACATGGAAAAACCACAATTGGACACCTCCAATTGTGATAAAAAATCATGGGCAACAGCCACAAAATAATCCACTAAGAAGATATAAAGGAATTACACAGGTATACTCTCAATTACCTAGCGAATCCACGCCCGAATTGAACCAACCTCTATGTGCCTCTTCCAACCCCGTCTTCACTTCGGAATTGTCTTGACGATGAGCCACTCAAGAATCCACCAAAGCTTCAGGCTCGAATTTTTCAGAATCCACCGAAGAACAACTCTCTCTTTTGTGTAGAACAAACAAATAATCCAT
>NW_021026528.1:870912-881771 GCF_004153795.1 Camellia sinensis
TATATCAGAGAGTGAGGCCTATGAGTATATATGGCGAATCCAACCTGAATCGTGCCTTTGTCAATTTCCATGGATCAAAACCGAGGTTGTAATAGGATCAATTTTTTAGATTTTCCAATTTTGGACATCCCACTCGAGCGGGGAAAGTGACGCTCGAGGGAGGATTGCAAGCTCACAGCATCTCTGCTTCGCCTGAAAAAGTACTGGATGTTGTGATTCGACGCTCGAGGCGTGGGGACGTCCGCTCGAGCGTGAAGCCTATATGAATCACACACAATTTTGAAGCCCTCCGCTCGAGCGAGGAATTACCACGCTCGAGTGGACCGCATGAACACAGATTCTTGGATTTCTATAAGGAATTGGGTTTTCTTCCAAAACTATGATTACTTTGGTTTTCTATAAGTAGTTGGGTTTCTCCCAAAACTTGGACAAGTCCTCCAGATCTTCTTTTTGGATTCTAAGGTTTATATCTGGGGATTTTTTGCTATGTTTTCTTTTGATGTTTTCATTGAGTATTCAACTCATGGTTTAAGAAGTATACATCAAAGGTTTGTTTGTACCCAAATAATCACTGAAATGCAGCCAATGCATGTAAAAATGAGGGGCTTCTTTGGAAGGCCATTCAAGGGGTTGTTAAGCACATATAAGATAGACACTCAGCATGATCAAACCAACTCTGGAAATGAGTTATGACAGCCCTAAAACTCACAAAATTGGCCCTAAAATTAGTCTAGGAAACATGCAATGAAAGGCCTCCTCAAAAGGCCTTGAATGGAATTGTTCTACACATGCATTGTGGACATAAAATATGATCAAAAGGGCCCTGGACAGACCTAAGTCAGACCCCAAAACTCACAAAATTGGATCCAAAAAGTGACTTAAATGCATGCAAAATAGGGTCCCTTTGGAAGGCACAAAAGACCACCAAACAAAACAAGGAGAGAGGGGGTCACTCCCCTCTGATTTTGGCTCTTTCTCACCATACAAATACACTTAAAATCCACTGGATTTCAGTGGCTAGAAGGCCAAACAAAGCATGCAACAAGGGCTTAGGTGTAAGGCTCAAAATAGGAGACAATCAAGCATACAAGGAACCATATGACCTCAAAAAAAAAATGGAACCTTAAACAAACTTGAAGATGATGTCAAAACAAGCCCTTTTACAGTTTATGACAACTCTAAAAAATAAACACAAGTAGGGCTAACCTATCATGCAAAAAAAGGCCCTAAAAGAGAGAATAGATACAAGGGACAGGAACTGGCCTCAAACAGTGAAGAGCCCTTCAAAAAAGTTGAAGAGGGGCTCAAAATAAGGCCTTTTACAGTTTATGTCAAGCTTTGAAAATAACCACAAGTAGGCCTAAAATATCATGCAAGAAAAAGGCCTAATAGAGGAATAAAGAAACAAGTGATAGCTTCTGGCCTCAAACAGAGGAGAGCCCTTTAACAAAGTTGAAGAGGGCCTCAAAAAAAGACATTTCATAGTTTATGACCAAGTCCAAAAAAGCTCACAAATAAGCCTAAAATACTATGCAAAAAAAGGCCTAAAAGAGAGTTAAAGAGGCAAGTGATAGTAGGAGACCTCAAACATCATGAGGTCCTTGATCAAACATGAAAAGGAGCTCAAAATATGACTATTTAAAGTTAGGGTCAGAGCCCAAAAATGCAAGCAACTATGGCTTAGATATAGAGAAAAATAAGGCATGGAAAGAGGAGAAGAAGACTTACCCTTGAAGACCAAACTTCAGTAGCTCTTGGACCAAATTTCTGAGCTCTCAACCTCTTCAAAACAGTCCCAAAATTTTGGAATGGAGGATGGAGGTCTTGTGCTATGGGTTGGTGTGTAAATGGCCAAGAACCAAGGGTGTTTTGAGGCTTGGAAGAGAAGGAGAGGGAGGATTGTATGCAAAGGCTCCTAAACAATTTTTGTAACCCTTCAAAATGGAGCTGGGGGGTCTGGTTTTATAGAGGGAGGAGTGGAGGAAAAAGGGGGGGAAAGCCAATTCAAATTTCCCCCCCAAAGGCAGCCCCCTCGGATACAAAATCTGGGGGGAAACAAAATACATAGCTGGAACACACTTGGAGAGGGGGTTCAGGCCGACTAGGTTCAGAAGGTTCAGGTGGCCGGCTGGCCACCTCCCATGGCCGGCCGGCCACCCCAAATTGGTGGCCTCCCATGTGTGCACAACATAAATATGTGGTTGACACCCAGAAAATGTGAACCAGGAGAGAGAAAAGCCAACTTTTTAGAGGGGTTCAAAAGGGTCAGAGACAATTACTGGCCGGCCTATTCATATTGGTGGCCTCCCAGGTGTGTACAACACAAATATGGGGTTTAGGGCTAAAGAAAGTGGCCTCGAGGTGGTCAACATTAGCTTTTTAGTGAGGAAAACGGGCGACGGATAGCTATGAAGAAACAAAGCTGGCTTTTCAGAACAATTGCTGGCCTCCCTCCCTTTTACAAGCTTCCTAACAATGAAAATAAGGTCTCCACCAAAAATAAATCAAAACGGATGCAAAGCGAAGGTTCGGGGACAGAAACACGCGGCCTAGGGGCCCCGAAAACAGGCTATTAAGCACCGGAGGTGGCGTTCGACGACGAAGTCTCTCGGGCCACAGTGTTCCTCAAAAGGGAGGAAACAAGGTGTGTGCCAAAAATCGGAGCAAACGGAGGTGGTTAGGCGGTCCCGAACAGAGGCACACGGCCGTCGGCTCCGAAAAACAAGAAACCGGGCTCCAAACAGGAAAAATGGCCTACAACCACGAAATGTAGCCTACGGCCACTGAGAGATGATCTACGAGACCTCTCCCTCCCTTCGGGAAGAGAAAACAAAGAAAACAGAGCTTGATTCGCAAACCGAGGCAACGCACGAAAGAGTGCGAAAGTCCGGAGGCAAGGCTAGCAGCCGGGACTCTGAAACTTCTGAATGAGCACAATATGTAACATCATCAAGCGCTCAACTAGTGACGCCTAAGTCTTAAGGTCGGTCAAAAATAGGGTGTCTACAACCATGACTAGAGATAATGGAAGTCCATTTCGACTGTTAGGAGCCCATTTTGACGGTTACCATTGGAAGGTATAAATAGAAGAGAAGACCAACAGAAGAGGGACCCATACTTAGATCCAAAAAACCAATTACTTACTTTGTATTCTCTTTCCACTTTTTATATTTCTAGTTCTTCAATTCATGTACTGCACTTCATTTCATAAGAGTAGTTTCAAATAGTTTGTTGTTGTAAATCTCTTTGAGACTAGGTCACTGTAAGTTCATTGTAAATTCTCATCTACTTAATGAAATTCAGTTTATAAAATTATTTTGCACTTTCTATCATTTATACGTTTCTCCTAAGCAAAGCCACCAGTAAAGTCCTCTTCATTGAGACTGAAAGAACTTTAACACAATCGTCTGATAATTGGTTGACAATTAAACTTTCTGTAAGGACTAATTGATCCTTATTGGCACGCTTAAATTTATATCATTAACTCTCGAAAGCCAAAAAAATCAACAGTATTACAATAGATTCAAACAAAATTGAGAACAAGAATACAATGCCACGATTGGCCAATAAGCTAATCTAGCGACACGGATGTTGGTGGCACATATGCCCTAATCTAGTCTATGGCATGGATACCTTTGAGATGATAAACTAGGCTAAGCTAATTGCTAAATTACACAGCTATCGATTTGAGTTGTGTTTGAGTTTATTGGTTTAGGTACCCTTTGCTTGAGCTTATTCATGGCTTTTTATAGCTTCTAGGACCTCCTAGAAGTCAAGACGACCTCTTGAAGATCAAGAATGACCTATTGGTATATCTTGACCACTAATGTTGGTGGGCTGCTATGGTGTCTCCTGAAGAGCCACTTCTCCCAATTGGTTCTTCTCAGGCCTTATGCTGTTTTGAGTATTCCCCAAGAATAGGGGCTGTGGAAACCTTTTTCCAATCCTATCCGTTGGATGGAGGGGATGGGCTTTGATGCTTGTTAGATGTCCTCCTCAGTCAAGCAATACCCCCTCAAACATAGGTAAACATAGGTACCATTGGGAGGCTTTGAATCTTGACCATTGGATAAAATGGCAGTGGAGCCTTCTGCTGCTCAGATGGATGCCACGTGTCCTCCCCTTCTTGCAACTCTATTAACCCATGTATATATTTATATATAGAAAATAGAGATCACACTTGAATTGGGGAGATTTGACCCCTCACTATTACCCACTAGCCTTTGGAATGAAACAAGCCACTTTGAGTCACCACCGCCCCACATGATACCTCTTCACGTGTGTACCATTCCTAGTAAAACACCTTAAAGCTAATTTTATTAAACTTTTTAAATCTAAAAAATTCACCAAAACTACAATTCACATTTAAATGACCATTGATACGTGGCATCATTTGATTAGCTGTCATTTCAATCCAAATATAAATATTTAATCACAACTCAACCTTTATAAATATAAATATTTATTTTTGATGGTTCCCTTGAGCTTTTTTATATGTATGGCTTTGTATGGTATAATTTATTCATGTACGCCAAAACTATACCAAATCTTTTTATTATTTATAGTTCAATTATTTTTTTACTGTTCATTTATAATTTTTTTTTATTGCAAGATTTTTTTGCATATGTATCAGACATTCTTCTGATAAAGATTTAAGAAGGTAACAGGCTTTTAACGTTTAAAAGGTCAACAAATATGTAGATTATATTTGGTGTCTTTGTCATTTGCTTTTGTTAACTCTCACATTGCTTTGCGTCGTGTGATTTTGTCGGGTGGGTGAAAGAGCATCCTCAATTATTTTTTATTTTCTGATTAGCATCTTGAACAAGTTGAGTGTGTCATACTGTCATATATTAATTAACAAAAAATAGTTAGGGTTTGTTTGGAAAGAAATGTTGGGTTGAATTTGGGGTTATTTTAGTTATAAAAAGATAAAATAGGCTTTTTAGCCTAATAAGATAAAATATCACATCAAACTTATAATCATTGCATTCTTTCTCTTACAAAAAGTCAAAAAAAGTCAAAAAATCATTCTCAAACAAGCCTTTTTAATCCCAAGCTAAAATAGTCAAAAAAAATCAAAAAGTCAACCTACTTTCCAAACGAATCCTGATTGATTTTCTTTTTGTGCATTAAAGAGTTTGTAGTGGTATAAGATGTTAATTTTTGTATTACTATAAAGAGACTCTTATGTCTTCTTTGGGGGTGCTAATTATTTTTGACTAAAATAATAAATAAAATAAAATATTCAATCACATCTTTTCTTTTAGTTTTTGTATATTTTTTTAAAAAAATAAACAAAGCAATTAAAATAATCATTTCCTAAACACTCAATAAAAAAGAGAGAAATGGAGCAACGAAAGAAAGAAAGAATTAGATTTGCCTAGTTTAACGGAACTTAAAAATTTAAAGGGAAATGATCCGAATCCCCAACACCCCCACACTTTTGTAAGAGAGGGAAAGGAGAGAGAGTGAAGGAATATATATATATATATATATATAAAATGTGCGATTACAAATCAATTGAGAATTGTAAAAGTTAAAAATGGTAAGAGTTTCAAATATTTTTTAAAGTTATAACTTTTAAAAAATTTAACTACAAATAAAACGAAATCTCAAAAAAAAAAATAATAATAATAAATAGAAGCTAATCAGATATCCACTTGCACTTATGACCGTGATTTTAATGTACTCTGGGGAACTGTGTACATAGAGTGTAAGAATTTAGAATGATTGACAAACTTTTAAGAAGAAAAAAGCATCGTTATTGAAATAAAAAATATTAAAAATTTAAATAAGTTGCCGCTCATCACGGCTCCCGCTTACTATCCTCGGTTGTATACCTTCTCTATTTATTCGATATTTTATTAATTTGTTATCATATTTTTCAAAGATGAATGCTGTATAACTTAAAAGATTATTCATGTTACAAGAAATTTAGTGCAATAAAGAGTGTATAATTTTTTTGGACTTACTTAACATGTGGCCTAAGAGTAACTCTAAGGCCTCGTTTGGGAACATGCTAATTTAGTAATTTTTTGGCTATTTGGCTAAAATGGTAGGTAAAAAAAACTTGTATGTTTGGGATGACTTTTTGGTTAATTACGAAAACATGTGCAAAAAGTAGAGAGAAAAGAGAATCTTTGACTTTTTGGTATGGGTTGTTGGTTTTTTGGTTAATTTAGTAACTTTTTGGCTAATTGGCTAAAATAGCCTCTTGCCAAACGAGGCCTAATAGACTAATTAAATCGAATAATATTAAGTGTCATAAAAAAAAATCATGAAATGTATGATGAAGATTTTTTATCTTTTACTTAGTGTGTGATATTTTATTGTATATATAATCTAAAGGTGGAGAATCTATCATGATCATTTTCATAATATTTTTTTTATGATGCCTAATATTACTCAATCAAATCAGACTTATTAAATAATACAATTAGCTATTTTTATTTATTTTTATTGCTTTAACAGGCTCTTTAAATGCTTATAGTTAATTTAGCTACTTCTCTCTCTCTCTCTCTCTCTCTCTCTCTCTCTCTAAGGGACTCTTTAAATGAGTCATGTTAGCTATTTTAACTAGCATATTATATTTTAGTTATTTCAATGGGTTAGTTATTATAATAGCTATTTTAACCAAAAAAATTTAAGATTAGCTACATTTAAGGAATCTTAGAAGACTCTTTAAACAGTTTGGGTATATAAGTAGATAAAATAAAGAATAGTGTTAAAGTACATAGATAAAAAAAGAAATTAGGCAAAACAAATGATTACTTTTTTATATTTTAACTACTAAAAAATGAAAAGTATGATTGGAATTACTCTTAGAGAGCTATTGAAAACTCTTCAAACACCAACAAAAACTCTTATCTTATTTCCATCTATAATGCTAATGTGATATACCATAAAAAAAACTATTAATCATAAATTAGTTTGGATAAAGAGTTATATAGAGAGTACTATTGGAATAATTACAAAATAAAATGATTAACTAAAATAAAATTATACTTTTTATGTATCTTTTAACTAACAAAAAAAGATAAGCATAATTAAAATTCAACTAAATACAATGGTTAACAAGACTCTTTTATTAATTTGCGCAAATGAATTTATTTTTATTTATTATCTAATCTTTTATGTGATGTAATTTTTTACTTATTTTAAAAAGTAGGTTAAAATGTGATTTTTTTTAAAATATAAAAAAAAATAGAAAAGTAATATCATTTAAAAAAAATCAAAAGTCAATAAATTGATTTTTAACTTAATTATCAAAAAAATCCTTTGTTAGGTAATTCAAAATACTTTAACGCTTTGTTATTTGTATAATAATGAATTAATTTTTAACTTACCTATCGAAAAAGTCCTTTGTTAGGTAATTCAAAATACTTTAACGCTTTATTATTTGTATAATAATGATAAGGACAATGACAATCGGTCAAACACGAAATAGTCCTTTGTTAGTTAATTCAAAATGTTTTTTTTAACAATAATATAAATACAATAATAGTCAAGTCGAACACGAAAGAAGAGGCACACTTGTAAGAACAAAAAACAAAATGAGCTGACACGAAAGTAGGGCCCGCCAAAAAGAAACGATATCTATTGACAATTGCATCGCAAGAGATGCTACGAAAAAGACGGTTATAATAGGGACATGTATGTCATGTCTACAAAGTCACATCCACCTGAATTTTAGTGCACCAACTCTCGATTAGGAATAATTATGAGCTATGATAGAGATTCACTCCAATCACCATTCTCACTACCTTCTAAACACACGTAGCGAGTAGTGATCGGAGGAGCAGGAAAAAGAAAATATATATATATATATAACCAGTGAGAAAGAGGGGGGCCAAGGAGGTGGGGGAAAAGGGGCCTAAAACATTTTTCAATAGTTATTAAGAAAAGGGAAATTGTTTGGGAGGCTTCAGGGATGACCTCACACTTTTAAAGTGATTCTGGACTTATTTGATTTGAATTTGAGAGATGAGTTTTAAAAAATAATTTCTCAAAAATTGTTTAGTTTGAGATTTTTCTCAAAAAAATTTCAAAATTACTTTCTCTCACTTACACATCAATCAATCATTTTTTCTCTCTCCTCTCTCATTTTCAATCACTTTTTCTCTCACACACATCTACTAAATTCTTCCAAAATATCAAATCATCCTAAACTCCTACAAAAAATTTATCTCTCAAAATATATAACTAAACAAATTAAAAAAATTTCTAAAACAACTCTCTCAATTTTTTTTCAAAACAACTCTCCCAAAAACAAACCAAACAAGCCCTCTGTCTTTCTATGTATGTATGAGATCTATTCATATATATGTGAAGTTTATATTATAAGTGATTCAGATTTATAAGGATCTTGTTAGAGTCTTGTAAGATGGGATCTCAATCATTACTCTTAAGAAAATTACATTTGTAGTGATAACAAAATTATTATAATAGTACAAATTTTTTTTTTTTTTTGGGTGTGTAATAAAAATTTATTCTAATGATTGATGAAGCTCTTTTTGTGTATCAGAATTACACAAAAAAATAAAAATTCATTTATAGTATAATTATTTTGCAGTTGTCCATCTATTTACAATTTTCTCATATTTATTTAGGAGTTGTGGTCCATTTTGGCTAAATTACACGTGAAATCCTTTATATATAATAAAATATTAATTTCTTTTTTATAATTTTAATTATTAATATTTATAAAATTTATCACTTATTTGTAATAATTTTTTAAAATATGGACTGAACTAAATTTTTTTTATAATATTTTTATGTCACAGGATTGTTAATGTGTTATTTTCGGTCTAGTTTTACATATAAGTTAGTTTTAAGAGTAAATTAAAAAAAAAAAATTACAACTTGATGGGCCAAGGTAAGAAATAATAAATTTTAAGAGCTAAAATGAGTAAATAACTATACATAAATAGGTAAAGTGCAATTTACCCTTTTATTTTTATTGATTTGAGCATGTAGGATTTCATCATTTTTATGTTATTTTTTAAAAAAAATAACAAAATAAATCATGCTAGTACTTTAATTCTATCAAATAGCTTCTTTTTCTTGGTAGATCTCATTGAGTAATTTTAAAATTTTAAATTTTATACACAAAAAAAATGGATGATTAGTTTGGTAACTATGGAATTTTAAAGTTTTGAAACATTAAGGCTCTATTTATTTCGCTGTAAAATATTTTTATTTTCTATTGTTTGGTTGATCAAAAAATAAGTAAATATTTACATTATAAAAAGTAAAATGATTTACATTGAAAAATTTCGTAAGTTAATTTTTTTCTCATCACAGTTGACACTAATTGAACTACATATCAAGTTGAACTACTTTCATACACATTGAGTGCTTTTGTTCTCTCTCTCTCTCTCTCTCTCTCTCTCATATATATCTATATAATAAAGGAGAAAGGTTTTTGAATTTATGTCAAAAATGTATCAGAGATACATTTCAATTAAACGGCTGAGATGATTCCTAATAAATTTCTAATGGTTGAGATCAATTTCTTTCCCTCCCAAACACTCTCTGCTCTCTCTCTCCCACGTTTGCCCAAACCCATTCTCTTCAACTCTCTCTCTCTAACGTTCTCTCTTCAACACCCATAATCTTCTTCAAGATTAGGGTTTCAAAATTCTTTCTCTTCTGAAACTGGCGACTAGAGATAGCAGATCAGAGAAACCTAAGATAATCTTTCAACAATTTGATTCAAACAGAGATGGACTAGCTCACCATCGCCGCCGCTGCTCATCATCACTGTCGCCATTGAACACCATCAATTTTCGAAATCGCAATGTATTTTACATTCAGTTCTTCAATTCTTTGTCTGTCTTGATCACTATTTTAGGTTGAATTTCCATGGGTTCCCAGCAATTCAAACCTCAAAACAGAGGTATTTTACATTGAGAATCTTGAGGCTTCAAGTTTAGGGCAAAATTTTTTCTTTAATTCTTCAATTCTTTGAGAATCCTGAGGCTTCAGTTTTAGGGCGAAATTTTGAATTAATCATAGTTGTCTGTCATCACATTCCTTTCAATTTCAACAAACAAAAAGAAACAACATTTAGCAACCAAGGGTTAATTTCACTTTTATCCCCCTTACAATATCACTATTTTTCTACTTCATCTCTAAACTATCAATCTCATCTAAAGATTTCATCACATTCATTTCAATTTCAACAAACAAAAAGAAACAACATTTAGCAACCAAGGGTTAATTTCACTTTTATCCCCTTTACAATTAACTGGTTTGTCTATATGGTTGTGAAGATCATCATTGAGTGCATGAACTGGTTGTTTATCTTTGCTCTTTATTACTGTTGTTGGTTGATTACTAAATCGCAAACTTGATTGAACAAAAAGGGCAAGACTTGATGTATATTATTATATGTATAATATATATAATCAAATCAATTTGAATGCTTGGAAGCTTGGAAGCTATCTCCTATGATCAAGCAATCCTTATTCTCACATTCACTGTATATTTTTTCTCTGCTCTGTGAGTCCTTGATATTAGTTTGGAATTCGAAGGGACTCAATAAACAGCTTATTCCTTTATTTATTATGAATAGCATTTAGATAGCCAAATAACAGAGGACAAAACATTTTTCCAAACGAGTTCACTGAGCCATTTCCATTTTCTCTATCTAGAAAATAAATATTTTAAAATAATTCAAAACAGTCTCTAGATTTTGAATAAAATATACTTGACCATAGGAGGATTGCGGTTATGAAGATAATTATTCCCTTTGCCTACAGAAAACAAATGCAAATAATTAAGCCCAAAAAAATATAATATACAGATGCCACTATCAATTAGGACAATGAAAAGAAAAAAAATTAAACAAAGAT
>NW_021026528.1:882141-898431 GCF_004153795.1 Camellia sinensis
AATTAAACTGCTATTCTGTCAATTAAGACAATGAAAAGAAAAAAAAAATTAAACAATGGTGAATGCCTCCATCATTTTGATGCGACAGGAAGATGTGCATAGGGAAGGAAAAACACCATACGTTACATGTGTAAGTGTGTATGTTACAACAACATTCAAATGCATACCATGTCATAAGCCATACATTCAAATACAAGCCTCCCATCCAATACTTCTCTTGCACCAGCTTTATGCAAAAGCCTATATAAACGGCCTCTGCAATAATATCTAATTACCATATTGATGCTAAGGGAATTAAAAGAAAAAATGTGCCTGTTTGGTGCAGCTTAAAAGCTGCTTATTTCAGCTTTCAGCTTAATTTAAGCTATTTTGATGTGTTTGATTTAACTTAACAATGCAGCTTATAACTTTTTGTAAGTCAGAAATCAGCTTATTCTTTGAGTGGGGCAAGAGATGCTTAATTTATAAGTCAGAAATCAGTTTATGTTCATAGTTATAAGCTATAAGTTGTTAAGGCATAAGCTATAAGCACTTTCCCACAGCTCTACCAAATAGGGCCAATATAAAATATTAGATAGATATTCTGTTACTATGGACAAGTTTGGGGGCTGAGTAACATCACCCATGAAAAGAACAATATTTGGGTGCCACTGAAATAGATTGTTTATGTTAGTTGTTGATTTTTATATTCCCCTCCCATTAGTTGGTTCACTTTTTGTTTATTTTTATTTTTTTCAAGTATATTAGTTAGTGTCATTTGGTTTTTATTAGTTGATACTCCTAATTAATGCTTCATATCACTACTACTAATTAATTATTGAAGTGATTAATAAAGCAGGTACTTTTTAGGTAATCTAGATGTTTGATAGGTTGGATTTGCATCTTTAGGTATTTTTTCAATTCGATTTTCACAGTTCTCATGCTTTGAATCTGTTCTCAAATAGAGGTCTTCACTTGAAATTTCGATTTTGATCGTGAATTGTATAGGGTAAGGATGAATCTAATGATCCGCTTTCTGGAATGGGTTTTGTATTTCTTACTAATAATTTCTTAGTGGTGGTTACCAAAATGAAATATCACTTGGCTGGTTCTGTTTTTGATTAAATAGACAATGGTTGTTTGCCAATGCCATTTTCTATTATGATAAGATTGCTAATTGTTTCAGTCTTTTTCCTGGTTTAGAATTGTTTTGTTGATTTCTGCCTCTCCCCTGCAGAATTGTTGGCTTGATATTCAAACAAGTTATTTTAGACCAAAAATGACTTAGATAGAATAGTACTTGGCTGTTTCTGTTTTTGATTAAATAGACAATGGTTGTTTGCCTATGCCATTTTCTGTTATGATAATCTAGATGTTTGATAGATTAGGGTAAATAATATAACGATTTCTTTATGGTGGTTACCAAAATATAATATCACTTGGTTGGTTTTGTTTTTGATTAAATAGAATGATGATTTTACAGTGTTGCAATGGTTCCTGTTGTAATTTTTTTTAGTTACATTTTTTTCAATTAAAGGCATATAATGATTTCTTAATGGTGATTATCAAAGTATAATATCACTTAGCTGGTTCTGTTTTTTATTAAATAGACAATGGTTGTTTGCCTATGCCATTTTCTGTTATGATAATCTAAATGTTTGATAGATTGGGGTAAATAGTACAATGATTTCTTAAGGATTTTCTGTTATCACTTCGATGGTTCTGTTTTTGATTAAATAGAATGATCATTTTATAGTGTTGCAGTGGTTCTTGGTTCTGGTTCTATTTTTTCAATTAAATTTTTTTTGCTTAAAGGCATTGTAGTTTTTTCCATAACCTTTTGGTGTGATGGCAAGAGCCTAATTATAAATGCATTGTAGTTTCTTCATCTTCAAGTTCCTTTTTTTTTGCTTTATTTATATGTTTGCTAACATTGCAGTTTCTTCACTGTCCTATGAATTTCTTTATGTACTTGAATTCTTCTTTCCTTAAATTCTTCAGCTGAAGTTCCTTTTTTTGCTTTATTTATCTGTTTGCTAATCACATGTTTCCTTTTATTGCAGTTTCTTTATTTAGCTAAAATTTCTCACTCCTCTTTCTTTGTTGACTTCATTGTTTTTACCAGTTACTGAACTGAACTGATTCTCACCAAGGTAATCTCTTTTTCCTTTTCTTTCTGCTCTATTTTGTTATTCACAAAAGGTGTAAAAAAAAAAAACATTTGAACACCTCTTCTGGGTTTAGGTTTACCTACCATTTTGATAGCAAATTGTTAGAAACCTTTTTTTTTTCCCTTCAACCCACTGCCTGCATATTCTAAACTGCTAACCCCAAATGTTGACTAAATTTTAGCTTTATGAAACACCAAAGCACCATAATTGTATTTTCCATAATGTAATTTCACAATTTCTTTGCAATTTCAATATTAATTTCTTTATTATTTGTTTTCTCCATCAAATGCGTCCATTCCGAGTACCCGTTTTATACCTGTCTTCTAAACCACAATTTCATATGACTTCTTTTCAACATGGGCCATGTATTGCTTAATAAATATTCAAAATGTTTTTAAGGTTGGAGGCAAAATGAATCTGAATGGGTGTAGGTGAAGATTGAAGAAGGTGATGGAAGGTGGTTACATACACAAAACTGATGGGACTAAACTGGACAAAATAAATAGGTTTTTTTAGGCTGTATTGATTTGTAAATTATGAAGGAATTAAGTTAGTTAGAGTTTGTTGTTGAATTACCAAGCTAAGAGTTTGCTTTCTGAAGTTTATTTTATTAAATTCTTTCTTAAGAACACTTCCTTCTTAAATTTTCCCTCTAACCTTATGTGATCAATTAAAGGACGTTCCAAAAAGAAAGAATTGAAAAAAAAAAAAATCCAAAGAAAATATTGATTAATTTGTGTAAATTAATGTTTTTATCAGTCATTAATTTGTATCTGTGTTGACAATGTGTTGTGTTTGTTCGTAGTGTTTGTATTGGGTAACCAATAATTATTTTGCAACAATGTTTGTGTTTAGTTTGAATTGGGTGGTCTATAAAAAAACCTTTCATTAGTGTGACAATGCATGTGTTTGTTTTGAATTTGGTAGTCTCTTTTAAGTATCATATTGCTTTTCTTTTTTCTTTTTTTTTTTTGTTTTTTACAGGTGGATGAAGACTAGAAGCGAATGGTAATATTGACTTTCTTTTTATAGGTCTACATTTTTTAAAGCTTAAGTTTTTCTTATCTCTGGAATGATTTTGTATTTATTGTTGTGTAAACTAAACGTGCACTTCTTTGATTGATGAGTGTTGAAAGAGTGGCAATCTCAAGGGCAAAATTTACACTATTTTTGGTTTCATTGTTGACAAACTTTGAAAATGATTAACATTGTATAAAGTTAAAGATTATTTAGAGGCAGATTGATGTTGTGTAAATTATTGTTGTATTTTTCTTATCAAATTCAAACCAAACTGAAACTGTATTTGTGTTTGTGTTGGAAAAATTAAACATGTTTGTATTTGCGGGTTTTAAAATCTGTTGCAGATGCAGTTGAGTGTCTCTCTCTTATTTTGGTTTCTATGGGTATCTATGAAAAGCCATGAAATTATTGTTGTATTTTTCTTATCAAAATCAGACCAAATTGAAACTGCATTTGTATTTGTGGGTTATAAAATCTGTTGCAGATGCAGTTGAGTATCTTCATTCTGGTAGAAGTGTTGGCAAGGTATGGATTTTTTTTTTTTTTAAGGTCTTAACATGCTTATTTCTTTGCATATTTTTTGTTATGCATTGCTGAAAATTTTCTGACCCAAAAAAATCTTACAGATGGTTATTTGCATTGACTTGACTTTCAGTCAGCAAGTAGCAAAGTATAGAGTATGTGCGTGTTCAAATTGTGAGATGGGTTTTTATATTTGGTTAAACATCACCGGTTAGAGTTGATCTCAATCATTGCCCATTTGCGGAGGTAATTTATCTTTATTGGTTGTAATTTATCTATATAGATTTGGTTAAACATCAAACACAGTCCTTTACAGTAGGTATGGTTAATGAACAGAAAACTGGTAGTGTAGTATGCTTAATACATATATGGTTGAAGATCATCTATCATGCTTAATACACCATTGAGTGTTATTCTGTCTTACTTTTTAATCTGAATGTTACTCTCTATTTCTTTTCTTTTTTTCATTACCAAGATGAGTTCAATTTGGTTGTTGATTTAGATTTTGTTATTTCTTTTTTTTTTCCCTATTAGTTGGTGTGCTTTTTTATTTTTATTTTTTTGAAGTACTTTAGTTAATGACAAGGCTTTTTTTTTTCCCTTTGATTTGATGTCCAAGTTTGAATTTAGGACTTATTCGTTCTATTTTTTTATTTTTTATTTTAATACTAATACAATTTGTTATTGAAGTGATTAATTATTGAAGTGATGAACATGAGCATGGAGAGAAGCCTACAGATCATCACCACATGTGGTGATGGTGTAGTTGGTGGTGGTGGTGGTTTGTTAGTGAAGAAGAGAGGGAGGCCAATAAAGTATGACTCAGATGGTAACTTGAGACTACCATTTATATCACCACCACCACTAGGTTTTTCTTTCTCACCTCATTTTCCATCATTATTTACACCGTGCCTTCAGGCACGGGCATACCACCTGGTTCTGGTAACTGCCAGCTGCTTGAGATGAATAGCTGAGTTCATCAAATCAATCCTTTAAATCAATCTTTTCCCTTGCTACAATTCAAGACTTCCTTCATCAAACACATTGAAAACAATAGGTATGGTTTAACTTGATTTTTATTTTTTTGAAGTACATCAGTTAGTGTTATTGCACATGGTTAAATCGGAATGGAAGTGTTTATTCATTCTCTTCATGGGTTCTAGGTTCATTGAAGCGTATGTGGAAATAATTCGATAACCTTATATATGGGGTGGAGAGCCTGAGTTGCTGATGGCATCCCATGTTCTCAAGTGAGTTTTATTCACTGTTTCAGTGAAGCATTTATGTTGTCAGTATGAAGCAATTTATGTGCAAAAAAAAATATCATAGTGTTCATCAAAGTGTTTTTGCATATTGCCTCATATACAATGGTATTTGTCTATTTATTAGTTTAACAGAAGGGTTTGTTTCTGGAAAGTTATATTTGACACTGTTAGTTGAATTGGATAGGCATACATAGGGACATGTGAATGTGGGATTTCTGGGTTTTTGACTATTTGTTTATCTAAATTCAAATTTACCTCTTATGGTTTGTGAGATTTTGTTTGTTCTTGGGTTTGAATCACACTTCAAATTTTTAAGTGGTTTTGTTTTAAATATTATGATGCTGAAAATTATGGTTATGTCTTAACTGTTATGATGCTGAAAATTATCTTCGATGGTAGTGCCGTTTTATTTAATCTCGATATTTTATGATGCTGAAAATGCTATTTGGTGCAAGTATGTCATATTTTGCCATTGATTAAACTCTGAGCTATTAGTTCACAATTGGTGGCTTGTTGCAACTGAAAATGCTATTTGATGCAAGTATGTCATATTCTGCCATTGATTAAACTCAATTGATTAAATTCTGGGAACTCTTTGAGCTACATTATTATTAAAGTTGAAAATCCTAAGTGATTCGTAATTAGATCAGGATTTAAAATATTCCAATTCCCAAATATTTAAAACACTCAATCTAAATCAACAAGCACTTACGAAAGTGATTTAGATTGTTGTTCTAAGAATAAACAATAAATCGACACAAACGATTTTTACGTGGAAAAATCACAATTGAAAAACCTTTAATTGTAATAAAAAATCACGGGCGAAACGCCACTAATCAATCCACTACTGAAGAAAGAAAGATTACGAAGATAATACACAAATTACCCAACTCAGTCAATTTGTCTTCGAATCTTCTGTAACTCTTTCACCAAGCCTTCGTCTTGGAATTGATCCACTTGAAGTTGAATCCACAGCTTCACTTGTCGAATTAACGACTACGTACAGAATCAAACGCCTTTGAAACTTTACGTTTGAATCTTCTGAATCCACCGAAGAATAACTCTCTTGTATGTATTCGATCAACCTCCTTGATGTATGCTTCTCAATTCATGAGTTTAATACTCAATCAATGTTATCAAGGAAAAAACTCACAAAAAACTCT
The DNA here is from genome assembly GCF_004153795.1 of Camellia sinensis. Lineage (NCBI taxonomy): Eukaryota > Viridiplantae > Streptophyta > Magnoliopsida > Ericales > Theaceae > Camellia > Camellia sinensis. The sequence continues at coordinate 888,262 of NW_021026528.1, forward strand.
CCAGAAGAAAACCTTAGAAAACCTCAAAGTAGATCTGAAAGAGTAATCCTAATTTTTGGAGAAAACCAACTACTTATAGAAATCCGGATTCTGAAGCTCGCTCGAGCGAAGCTTCTCTCGCTCGAGCGAGGAGCTTATCTCGCGTGATTTCCATAAGTGCCCTCGCTCGATCCACGACACCTTCGCAGCTTCGCTCGAGCAAGGAGCTTATCTCGCGTGATTTCCATAAGTGTCTTCGCTCGAGCCACGACATCTTCGCTCGAGCGAACAATGAACACTCTTAGGTTTCTATGCAGACGCAGTTCTTCGCTCGAGCGCACATTCAACTCTCTCAAGTTTTTGTTCAGACGCAGTCCTTCGCTCAAGCGAGGACTTCTTTGCTCGAGTGAGCAACACAAAATAGTACAGAAAATTATAACTCAACCATAAAAGTTTGTTTGCAGGTTTGACAAGAATTAGGGACCTAACAATCTTCCCCTTTGTTAATACCCGGACAAAACTTTCTGACATAATATCCTAACCAAACAACAAACTAAACAATCCAACTAAAAACCAGGAAAGGAAACAACACTCGCAAACCAATCTTGATGGACAAACATTCTGAACAAAATTAACCAATCTGCACAACATCAACTGAAGAAAACCATTATCAATCATCATAAGCAATTAAATGGTAATATAAACAAAACAGAATTTGTTGCCCATCAATCCAAGTGTTGCCTGCAAAAGTATACCATGAGTAGCATATACATCCATATATATCAAAACATATCCCAAAACATATCATATCCCATAACCAGCAAACATATCCCAAACCCTGTAAACCATACTCCCCCTTTTTGGCCGGGAGTGACAAACAAAACAGTATATACATCGGCAGAAATACTATCCAAGAGAATAAACCAAACACTGTGAAAGAGAATAAACCAAAAACTGTCACGAACTAAGACTCGGGTAGAGGTGGCTACTGCAGCTGAAGAATTGAAAGGATCTGTGCAAGCATGGAACTCTGCTCGTCAAGTCTGCTATCAATGGCATCAAGACGGCCATCCAAAAGATCAAGGCGACGAGTAACAGTCTGCTCAAAGTGCTGTAGCTGACCACGAAAAGAGCGAGGACGCAGCTCAGGAAGATCAGGGGCCGGCAGTTCAAACTCCTCCTCCTCTGCAAGGGGATCATCATCACCTGCACCTGAACTTCCAACCCCTGACACACTCCCCCTCACATGGGCCTGACTCTGGGAGACTATCAATTTAGTAATGGGTTTGATAGGGTGAGAAAACTCATCATCATAAAAAAAAGGAGTATCAAGAGAAGTGAGAAAACCGGTAAACAAACACCCATAAGGAAGTCCCAACGACTTTCTACCCTCAAAGACCCCAATTATTTTTGAAACAATCATCTCTGGAAAATCAATACGAAGTTGATGATGAATACAATACAAAACATAACCTTGGTCTTGGGAAATGTGGGAGGAATGGGTGGTGACATAAAGATCCGCACACACAATGATATTCAAAAGACGGAACCGAGAAAGCAACTCATTTTGCTGAATGAGTGCCCCAGCAAGCCAAGTCCGGTCAACTCCACATAATTCAGATGCAACACGATCAAAATCAACACCGGACCGAGTAAGAAATGGAAAACGACAATCACTAACTTCAGGAAGATCAAGAAATAGTCGAAACACATCCCCAGTGATAACAAGTGACTTCTTCCTAACCCAAGTCTTAAAGGATGTCGGAAGTTCTTTTTGAATGGAATGGATATTGCAATAGAATTCCCGGATGAGACTCAAATTTTGTGGACCGGAAAAATGCAACACTTTATCTCCGCCTAATGAATCAAATAAAGACCGAATGGTAAGAACCTCAAAGGCACTTGGGAAGACATTTCGCTCTAAATGGACTTTACGAGATGCAAACGACTCCCTAAACAACTTGGCCTTTTCTTTTGACTCGAACTTTGCAGTGTTGAAAGAGGGACGAGAAACAGTGGTTTTACAACGCTTAGATGACTCGGCCATGACTAAAGCAACCCAAACAGAGCAAGACACACACAAAAAACTAGTCAACCCACAACACAAGAGATGGACGACAAACAGCAAACCATAAACAAGACACCCAATAGCAGGAACAGAAAAACCCCAAAACAAAACACAAGTGACCAATCAAACCACATTAGTCCACCATTGGGTAGAAAATCAATGAAACTCATAGCATTAGCATAAGAGAAAGAAATGATTAGCAGTGCTAGAGAGACAACAATCATCCACTGAGAAAACAATATATTAAAGCCAGTAATAAATGAAAACATCAATGTATGAGAACAATAGAATCCCAATACCAAAAACAAAGAAAGCATGAGAATAACATTACTCCAACAAGCAGAGATGTATAGCAGTAGATACAAAGACCACAATTTGAACATTAAAGTGTTAAAACATGAAGTAAACCAAGTAATCATGAAGTAATATAAAAAAACAATGTGCTAAAATCATAAATTAAACACTAAAATAGGAAGCCACTAAGATAAATAAATTAAACACCCCTCAGAAAAGAAAACCCCAAATCAAAGTCAAATGTTAAACCCTAGCAGTAAATCAAAGGCAAATAATTGAAAACATTAGCCCTAGAAGCAGGAGAGAGACTATCAACATGATAAAGGGACCAAAAACAACAATGATTAGACCGAGATGAGGATAGAGTATGGCCACGGTCATATAAGAAATGAAGAAAAAGAGAAAAAAAATGAAAAGAAAAAAACTTACCAAACTTCGGAGAATGCAGAGGAGAGAAAGGAAAAATGGCCCAAAAACTATGCAAGAAACCTCAGACAAGGTTAGCAATGGAAAACATAAAAACCCTAGGGGAGAGAGAGAGAGAGAACACGAAGAATGAGGGAAAAAAAATGAACTCAAAAGACACCCCTTCAGAATTTGAACCGCGATAGGTCGCTCGAGCGAAGACTTTCTCACTCGAGCTAGGTCAATAATGCGCACGGGTTCACTCGAGCCAAAAACTAGTCGCTCGAGCTAAAAACACAAGCTTTCAGGTCTAACTCAGTAGCAGAACCACGCTCGAGCCAAGAAGAAAAAAACAAAACCCCAAGAAAAAAACTTTTTTTTTTTTAAACAAAAAACAAAAAATGCTCAATACCATGAAGTGAGACCTGGAACACAAGTAGAAGATCACATTGGGCCAAAAATGACACTAAGATGAAATAATTTGCATAACGTGAATTCTGTATAACTTGCAATTTAAAAAAAATGACACTTGAAATCATGTGCAAGGCAGATAAAATATAATCAGTGATCATATGCTACATGAGAATGTACAACTCAAAATTCAACATGAGATCTCACAAAATAAAGTGTGTGTGTGCAATCCATGAGAGTCCACTGAGCTAGAGTTAATCCTCGTAGTGATCGGATGGCTGGACCTCCACTAAGAGTAACTTAACAATTCAGAGAAAAGTCAAACTACTAGGAATCACGGGGTATTTGTTGAGTAAATGCGGAGGCTCTCCCTTAATCAATTAGTCCTTTTTTTTTAATATTTTTTTCAGACTTTTTCTTTCTTGTGGGTACTCACTGGTGGCATTCACGCTCAAGAGTATGGAAACCAAACCAGAGATGAATGAAATCAATAATGGTGGCTTGGTTGGTGCCTCTGAGGTAGCCTTTTCCTAATGCCCGGACTTCAAGGAACTGAGGGAGAAATCGTGGAAGTGAAAACAGATGGTAGATGGTTAAGAGACTCAACATCACCCATGATATACTAGCATCGGTCAATTCCATTGTAAACGAACAAGAAACACTGTTAGTGATCCATAGAGAACTTTGATCACTTGTGCGGAAACCCCTGCAATAGTTTATCTCAAGGATGTGTACAGAATGAGGTCATGAGGTTAATGAGCATGGACATTCAAAATGAACTATGAACAAAGAACAATGAGATCTTGTAAGCAGCATGACTAGTGTACATATAAAGATGTATGCAAGTAAGACAGAAATCAATGACCATCAGATTATAGCATCCAAGCACACATAAAGCCAAACACTCACACCCACTCAAGGAACAAGTAACACTCTAATGATCGAGCATGACACCCAAGGTCTTTCTAAGGAACTCAAACCGAAGAAGATCAGTCATGACACTGAGAGTTGCTTTCGTCTGCGCCATGATGCACAAGACCTGTTTGACAACAGGGTCATCCCCTCGCCAGTCCAGCAAAGTCTATCGGCACTCGACCAATGAACCTGTGGGGGATGATGTGATGAAATCGAGGGATGAACCACCTGCGGGCGGCGTTCAGTTTATTTCAGATATGGTGTATGGCATGCACTGTTTTGAGCATTTGCCAATGCTAGCTTTTGTGCTTTCTGACTTGGGTATTGGGTCAGTCTTGTTATTTTGTTTTGAGTCTGTCTTTTTGTTTTGAGTCAGTCTCTTTTTGTTTTGGGTCTGTCTTGTTATATCGAGTCAGTCCTGTTGTATAGGAGTTGGGTGATTCCGGGGGGTGTTACCTCGGGCGTCACCATTTTGTTTTGTGTTTATCTTTTCGTTTTGTTTTGAGTCTGTTTCTGCCAGGGAGCCAGTTGTGCCAACAGATTTGAATGAAACAGCAGTGATTTTCACACTCTTGTGTTTGCTTCTGCATTGCGCCAGTGGTGCCAAAAAGTTTGAATGAAACAGCAGTACCTTTTGCCTGCTCTTTTGTGCCTTGAAATCGTTGTATTGACCTGGCTTTTCAAAACTTTTTCTAACACTGCGGTGAAAACGAAGAGGAAGGAATTCCTCGGGTTTTACAAAAATTTGATCAATTGAGAGAAAAAGAGGCGTGCTAAGCCCTTAATGAATGAGATCATGCTTGTTAATATGAGTACTGAGAAGGATCTTAGCTTGATCCAGATTGGTTCTACATTGTCTTCAGCGCAAGCGACTAGTCGCTTTCTTAAAAGATTTCAAAAAATGTTTTGCTCGGTCCTGCGAAGACCTGTGTGGAATCGCTCTTGAGATTATGCAGCCTAGGATCGCTCTTAACCTCGAGACTCGACCCCTTGCTTTCAAACCTCGAACTCGGACTCAGAAAGTTCAAAGGTCAACCATAATGTGAGGCCTACGTGGCCAGATTCGAAGTAGCCCTCGAACTAGGGGCAAGAAAAGTCAGATCAAGATGATCAAGTGTTTTCAAAGGAAGCTTGCGAAGCTAAATCAAAAGCCCTCAAACTAGGGGCAAAATTGTCAGATGTGCTCGAAGAGTCAAAAAAAATTTTGGGATGTTTCTCAAGCTAACAAAGATCGACAAGAATGCCAAATCCCAGAGGGGAAGAGAGAAGAAAGTATTGCTAAAGAAAAACTGAGTTCCGATCTACAACACTAGGGGCAAATTCAGCCTCCATTGGATGGACTCTTGCATCGTCAGCGAACAACAGCCATTCTCTTGGATTCAGATGACTTCGGGATCTCAAAACCATTTGACATGGACAAAGCTATACTTTTACCCTTGAGAGGCTCGCTGGGCCGAACCAGGTAAAAGTTAGAGCAAGAAAAGAAGAAAAAGAACAAAAAAGAGAAAAGAACAAAAGAACAAAAAAGAAAGATGCAAAGAAAAGAAGAAAAGAAAAGAAAAAGAATTGAAAAGGAAAAGAAAGAACAAAGCTCGCAAGGTCGAAAACCCGCAACGGACGCCTTGGCAAAAGTTAGAGCGCAAAAGGAGAGGTTAAATACCCAAGTGTACCTTAACCCCGAACTACGTGAGGCTTGATTCCCATCTTTGGGATACGTAGGCAACTTTATTCTGAAGTCCAGCCGTAAAACACTTCAAATTCGATTGTGTCCATGCGATGGTTTTGGTCATCTTTGTCTTCTCTGTATCTGAGAGTCTGGTTGTGTTCGTCGCTCTGAGGACTGACTAAAATACACTACGGTGCCATTCAGACAAGGGGCAACTTTCCGTTGCCATTCAATGCACCGCGGTGTCATTCAAACCAGGGGCAACTTTCCGTTGCCATTCAATGCGCTGCGGTGCTATCCAAACAAGGGGCAACTTTCCGTTGCCATTCAGAACGCCGCAGTGTCATTTCAAACAAGGGGCAACATTCCGTTGCCATGCAGTGTCCTTCAGACAAGGGGCAATTTTCCATTGCCATGGATCCGAGGTTGCGCATCTCAAGAGTAGGTCCCATGCTCGTTGAGCAGTGGTCGTTTGCGAAAATAGTTTTTGAGAATTTTTACTGAGGTTGACTAATCTTCTCGAAAAGTATTCCATTTTCAAAACTGGACCATTTCTTGGACCCAAAAAAGGAAAACTCTCAGTGCTCACTGCCTAACTTGCATGATTTTAAATCAGAAAATTGAACAAGTATGTTAATCTAACTCTCATTTTGGTCAAAAAAATTTTTTAGAAAGCAAAAACAAAAAATGGTCAAAATGATGAACTAGGGGCACAGCTGAGTCAGGCTTCCTGCCTTTCCCATTGTCAACATACCTGCCAGAAAGGGCATTCTACTTGTCCAAGAAGGACACTCTACCCGCCAAAAAAGGGGATAACCGAAGTTAACAACAAATGGCTGAAAGTTCTCTCATCCTCCAAGCAGCGAGGTATCAAACCGAGTGCGAAGCACGAATTGGAATGGATCAAGATGCTCCATTCCCTCATCCGGCGCATCGACAGAGGTCACCGAAGGAAATAGCCGCGAGCTGAATATGTGGGGCATGAGCCCGCAACTTCCTGTTCATCCATCAACCACCCAGGGGAGGGATGAAAAACGAGAGATTGAAGAATAGAGAGACGTGCGATGAGAGGAAAAGTGAGAAGAGGGCTTTTTCAGAAAAACAGAGCTTGAGGGCCGAGTGATATGAGAACCACAAATAAGAAAATGTGGGAAACACTACCCGGTGAAACAGACTCCCTGTGCACATTTGAGTGTCGTGTCTTTTGTTTTATCTCGATTCTTGTTTTGAGTCGTTTCGAGTGTTACCCGATGTGTCTAGGTTGTGTGCCTTTTATTTCCGTGTTGAGTTGTCTTACTGTGTGCAGTCGTAGGCTCAATACCCGGTCGAGAGCTCATTTATCAATTCCAAAATCAAATCGTTTTGCGCTCCGAGTGCCGTGCCGTTCTCCACATCTGTGCAAAACAAGATTCATTCTTTCATAAAACCGCAGGGTTCAACCCAGGTCATGCGAGAACAGTAGAACTAGGACCTATTTGAAGCTATATGGGTTCCAGACTACAAAGCAAAAGCAAAAGAGGAAATGTCGAGCATCTGAGTTTGTTTCAACTTCAGTAAGTTCCGAGATACATTCCGTGTGTACCTCTTTAAGTTTGCCCATGCTCCGGAGTGTAGTGTAGACGTCCCCGAACGCCGGAGGTGAGTCCCGTTCCTGTTCATTTTTGGGGTTATACAGCTCAACCTCTCAAATGTCACGCTTCTATGTCTGAACCAAAGAGTCCAAATCCGGCAAACGTTTTGAGAAAACAGATTGTGAAAGAAGTGCCAAAACATGGACTACTTTGCCAATACAGAGTCCGCCACCTAAATATTTTATTTTTGAAAAATTTAGGAAACCCTACTCTTGCCTAACCCACTTGCCGTCATCACCAAAGTTGCCTCGGCTCGGGAACTTGGGTACGATTGGGGAAGGTCACTTCGTGAGCACCCCCGCTCGCCCGGTCATAGACCGGCCTCTACTAACCTTGATATCTATTTTTGAAAACTTTGTGAGTTCCTTATTCTGGTTATTAGCCTAGGTTACTATGTGATGCACACAGCATATAAGTATAGACTGGGTCGCCTGAATTGGAACAAAACATTTCATGCTTGTTTATTTGAAAGATGGTTTGCTACTCGCAAGTAGGCTTAAAATGCAGATTTTGCCACCCGCAGGTGGGCTTAGAAAAGATGGTTTTGCCACTATCTAGTGGGCTTAAAACAAACAGTTGATGATTTATTCCAATCCGAATAACCCAACCTTCACCCACAGGCATTCAGGCAGTTATATCATATAAGCATACAGCCTCATGGTAAGCATGCTATTATGGCAGTCACTCACACGCATACAAGGATGCTAAAGCATAAAAACTCACCGAGTACTCCAAGCCAAAACAAAAAACTCATTAGAAATCATGCATGAACCCTAAGTATACAGAAATGCCTAATGCAACACATGCAAAAATGCAACTATAGCAGGCTCGGCTATTCTAAACATGGCATATGGAATGCTACAGCTAACATGTATTCAACTTGTAATTAAAATACAAATGCAGTTAGTATGGTGCGCCGAGCCCGGTGCATGCAAAACAGATGAATGAATGCAAACATGCTGTCATACTGTATACTAATTGAAATATGCCCTAATCTAACCATCATAAGCGGATAAATAAAAGGGAGAAAGACGTGGGGTTGGAAGACATACAACACACTCACGCACACTTATTACAGTTGTGCCCTCGCGCAGAGGGTCCGAATAAATATTCAGTCCCGAATAAAAGAATATTACAGTCCAAATATTACAGTCCGAATAATGTACAAATTCCTAATTAATTTACAAATTAACTAAGAAAGCTATAAACTGGCATGCAAGCCTGGGACTGCCTTGACTCTGATGAATGATGCATGTCTAGGCTGCCTTGCGCGGAAATCCACTGGGATGCCCCGATTAGCCTCTGTTTTGTAATTTTTCTTGGAAAGCGCGCTAAGCTCCGGAAGGTTGCTAATTCTTGATTTGCTGCAACAGAGAGCAGGAAAGGGGCATAGCAATGTATTTTCACAAATGTATGCATGCCTCGATCCTCGTGCCACCAATCACGCATATCGATGCATGATGGCCGAGGAGTCGAATTGCACAACTCAATATGGAATGAATGCGCATGAAAAACAAAACAAAAACCTAACTCCATCATGGATAATCCGGAGTGTCGGTGACTGGGGAATTGAGACACGTTCCGTCACTCGGAGTAATTGAGACACGTTCCGTCACTCGGAGTACGAAATGCACCTCGTTTTCCGTGCCCGGGCTAACTCCTATCCCGAACACGATGCAATATGCCTGATATGCATGAAATGAAACTGAGATACAATCCTAACATACACAATGTTATGGAATGACATATACGCTGCACGAGGTAATACACAACCGAGCATACACAATGCTATGGATGAAATGGCATACGCAATGCAATAATGGGCTTACACCAACATGAGAGAGCCTCAGCCACACTCACATAGGAGGCCATTAGATGAAAACAAGACAACTCGAAATGCGTGCACGCGTGCACGCAAACCGAGGACCGACCCTCAGGCACCGAAATGCCACTCTAATGAGACATGGCAAAGACATGGAATATGACATGCAAATATACAAAAATCAGTAGCAAAATGAGGGGCAAAACAGCCCCGAAACAAGGCGAAATGACACCCGATGCATGGAATTTCTCCCGAAATGCAAAACTAGGTACATGAAATGGCTTACAGCTATACAAAGCATGCATAATTGGTACATGGAATGAAAAGACAGAAGCAAGGAAGCCCCAAAATAAGCATTTTTACAGTTCAAAGCATGGCCAAACAGCAAACACAAATAGGGCAAAACTAACATGCAAAAATAGCCCTAAATGTGAGATAATGAAGCAAGTGGTAGATGCAAAGCCCAAACAGAAAAAGGCTCTTCTACAACACTGAAGAGGGACTAAAAATATGACTACTTACAGCTTATGGCAACCCCCAGAACAATATACAAGTATGCTCAAAATGCCATGCAAGGTAGGGCCCGAAAGAGGTCAAAACACAAAGTATACAAAAAATTCATCAAACAGCCAAAGACCCTTAATGAAACATGACAAGGGGGTCAAAATATGGCCACTTTCAGTTCGGACCAAGGTCCAAAAACAGAAACACAATAGGCTAAAAAAAACATGCAAAATGAGGCAAAAACATGGATTTCAAAGCAAGTAGCACATGGGGTATCTAAACAGTGATGAGCCCTTCTTAAATGTTGAATAAGGGCTCAAAAAAATCTCACTTATAGTTTATGACATGCCCCAAAACAGATTAAACATAGGCCAAAAATAACATACAAGATTAGGGCCTAAAGGAGAGATAAAGAAGGAAGTGCAAGATGGGGACCTCAAATGACAAAATTCCCTTAATGAAACATGAAATAGAG
>NW_021026528.1:899510-910477 GCF_004153795.1 Camellia sinensis
TGCAAGATTAAGTACGTGAAATGGCTTACAGCTATACAAAGCATGCATAATTGGTACATGAGATGAAAAGACAGAAGCAAGGCAGCCTCAAAATAAGCATTTTTTCAGTACAAATCATGGCCAAACAGCAAGCAAGGATAGGGCAACAATGGCATGCAAAAATGGCCCTAAACATGAGATTATGAAGCAACCCACAGCTGCTGACTCCAAATGGGTTAGGGATCTTCAACAACATTGAAGAGGGGCCAAAAATAAGCCACTTTACAGAACTGTAAAAACCTCAAAAACAAACATAGATATGGCTAAGCTCTCATGCAAGAAAATGAGCCGAAAGGTGGCCAAAGAAGCAAGTGGTATATGCACAGCCCAAACTGAAAAATTCCCTTCTACAACATTGAAGAGGGACCAAAAATAATCATATTTCCAGAACTGTAAAAACCCAAAAACAGTATACAAACATGCTAGAAATGCAATGCAAAATAAGGCTCAAAAGAGGCTATAACATGAGGTATGCAAAATATTCATCAAACAAGCAAAGACCCTTAATAAAACATGTTAAGAAGGTCAAAATAAGGCCATCTCTAGGCCTGTAAATCGTCCAAAAATGGAAGCATAATGGGCAAAAATATCATGCAAGAAAATGACATTCAAGGAGGATATTGAAGCAAGTGCAATATGGAGGGCTCAAACAGGGTTGAGCCCTTAATGAAACAAGAAAATGAGCTCAAAAAAATGACCTTTTTAGTTTTGGTCGGAGCTCAAAAAAGCAAGCATGTATGACTTACAAATGATGCAAAAATAAGCCAAAAAAAGAGGGAAATGCTGCTCACCCTTGAAGACAAGTCTTTGGTTGCTTCTTGGTTTGAGAAGTGATGCTTCCTAGCTGCTGGAAAGCTCCCCAAACTGCTGGAAATGGAGTAGTGGTGGTGGTGCTTGGTGGTGATGAAGAAATGAGGTGTAGGACTTGGATGTTTTGCTTGAAAGAGAGAGATAGAGGGAGATGTATTTATGAAACTTGAAGGCAATTTTTTCTAACCCTCAAGACCAATGTTGAAGCCTGGTTATATGGACCAAGGAGAGGGAGATATGGAGGGGAAAAGATGGGGGAAAAGGACCAAGTCCTTTCCCCAAAGGCTGTCCCCCGGATGTAGATATTTTTGGGGGACAACAGCTATACAGCTGTAAAGTGCATATTGCAAGGATCATGACCGGCCAACTTTTGGAGTTGCAGGTGGCCGGCCGGCTACCCCCCATGGCCGGCCGGCTAGGGGTCAAAAGGGTCAACTGGAATTTCTGGCCGGCCACCATAAATAGGTGTCCTCCTAGGTGCCCTCAACACAACCCTGTGGTTCAAAATTAGAAACAGCAAAACAGGAGAGAGAACAGGCCATTTTTGGAAAGGGGTCAAAAGGGTTAGGTGGAATTACTGGCCGGCCACCAACTTTTGCTGTCCTCCCATATGTGTACAACACAAATATGTGGTTCAAAGTTCAAGAAAATGGCCCAAGGTTGTTCAACATTGGCTCGGAAGTGAGAAAAACGAGCGTCGGAAGGCGCCGGAGGAATAAAAACTGGTTGTTGAAACAATTGCTGGCCTCCCACCCTTCTACGGCCTTCCTGGTGATAAAACAGAGGTACCTGCCAAAAATGAACGAAAACCGATGCAAAACGAATGCTCGGGGGCCAAAACGCGCAGTTCGAGGCCCCGAAAACTGCCTGTTAAGCACCGAAAGTGGCATTCGGCCACGAAGTGGGTCTCCCAGACCCCAGTGTCCCTCAAAAGGGAGTAAAAAGGATGTATGCCAAAAATCAGAGCAAACGGAGATGGTTAGGCGGTCCCGAACCGAGGCACGCGGCCAACGGTCCCGAAAAACCAGAAACCGGGCTCCGAAATGGGCAAAATGGCCTACGGCCACAAAATGTAGCCCACGGCCACTGATAGATGGTCTACGAGACCTCTCCCTCCCCTTAGGAAAAGAAACAGAGAAAACTGAGTCTGGTTCGCAAACCGAGGCAAGGCAAAGAAGAGGGTTCGGAAGTCCGAGGCAGGGCTCACGGCCGCGACTCTGAGACTTCTGAACGAGCGCGATATGCAACATCACCGAGCACTCAATCGGTGACGTCTAAGTCTTAGGGTCGGTCAAAAATGGGGTGTCTACAGTTGCCCCTCTTTGACAGAACTCGGAAGTCACAAGTGACGGGAGTGAATGTCAAAGCCCAGAGACGACCCATTTTTGACAAGGCCGAAGACTTAGAGAAACGTACAAGATAAACAGAGATGTGCCCGTAGGCATGCCCGCAGGCAAAGGGGGCAAAATGCAAAGCGACAATGTAAGAAGCCGAAGGTAACTCAATGATCGTGCAAATGCAGCAAGCTGTAATGAAGCAAGTATTCGCAAATAGATGCAACAGTTTTAAGCAAGAATGCAAAGCAACAACTACATTTCATGCAGTTAAGAATGCGGAGGATTATTCAATCCTCGCCACGTCTCACACGGAGAAGATACGATACCTGCGCGATTCGTCCGGTCGCACCAGCCTCAAATGAACCGTACATACAATATCGTGCCTGCAAAAGAGAGAAATTCAACAAGCACAATATGCTAACAACATATATTCAATGCGATTCCGAAAGTTTGACACACGTAGTGCCGGCGAGTGAATGCATCGCGATGCGAGAAAGGAACGTGCGTGACAACGCATGCTCAAGCACAGAGGTATGACAATATCAAGAAATGTGCATAACAATGCAAGTATGTTCATGAAAATGCAAGTTACGTGCATGACAGTGCAAAACGAGCATAAATCAAGGTGCCCGTTTGTTACGAAATGACGAGCAAGGAAATGCGTGTTTCGGCGAAGGTGACTCGATCACGGCCTCCGATCCACTTCCTAGAAAGGCTACAACACATTCAAAAAGGATACACTTTGATTTCGATGAATGATGATGAGACACATGTCAGAATTTGAAGTTGAAATTCCGGCGGAGCAATTTCGTGACAGAAAGTGCACTTTCCTTGAACTTTTTTCAGGTCCCGGGAACTCCAATCTTCCTCAAAATTTGCAGAGAGCTAGGTGAGCATGTGGGGGACATGGCCGGCTAGTTTTATGGAAGGGGGGAGGTGGCCGGTTGGTTTTCCAAAAAGAGAATGGCCAGCCAGCCAGAAAAGGTGGCCGGCCGGCTACCTGCCCAAATCCGAGGCTAATTTGGTCTTTTCACCCCCTTTCTTTATGCTCTCTCACCCAAACACTTTGAGCCTATAAATGCAGCCACGAAATCTTCTCCTCTTGCTTCCCAAACCATTTTCTCCTTCAGATCTGAGCTCCATACGCGTTTTCCAACACCCCACGCAAGTTGTTTTCGCGAAAATATTCAGTTTCAAGCACTTTGAACTGATTAAATTTTGGTTTCGGGGCTTCTTTTCTCATTTTCGCCACTTGAGGTGAGTTTGTCTAAATATTTGGAAGATTTTCTCGGGAGTTGACTTTTGTTGACTTTTTCGTTTCCTAAGAGTTGACTTTTGTTGACTTTTTCCAATTTTGGCTCATTTTTGCTCCTTTTGCAGATTTTTGGAAATGGCGGGCAATTTCCCTCATGGTGGAGGCTTTCCGGGTGCCGGGGATGATTTTGATGCCATGACTTTGCCCCCGAGGGTTCGACCTTTTATTCCCGGGAGGTATGCTCCGCCATCACATGTCCTTCCTCGGGCCGTTTTTCGTCATTTTACTGATTTTGACGATCGAGCACCTAGAGATCTCCTCCTGCGGGAGCCAGAGCATCACCTCTCCTATGAGGCACGAGAGGTATTTACTTCATTCTCTGCATTTTTCGTGCATTTCGTGCTTTTGCCATGCTTGAACACACAGTTTAGCTTATGACATAGTACTTATGTTTGCATCCTGAACATGTAGCTTAAATACCTGAATTTTTGAACACTCGGCTCATTAATTGGTTGCGAATGCACGGCACACATTAGTTAAGAAGTGAACACATGGCTCAAACACTGATTTGTCGAACACACAGCCCGAATTTGAATGGTGAACACACAGCACACACTGACTTAGAGTAGAACACACAGCCCAAACTCTGATTTTCTGATCACGCAGCCCAGATTAAAGGTGAACACACATCCCACCCTGATTGAGAGCTGAACACGCAGCCCAAACTCTGATTTCCTGAACACGCAGCCCAGATTGATAGTGAACACGCAGCCCACACTAGTTGAGAGTTGAACACGTAGCCCAAACTCTGATTTCCTGAACACGCAGCTCAGATTGAAGGTGAACACACAGCCCACACTAATTGAAAGTTGAACACGCAGCCCAAACTTTAATTTCCTGAACACGCAGCCCAGATTGATAGTGAACACGCAGCCCACATTAATTGAAAGTTGAACACGCAGCCCAAACTTTAATTTCCTGAACACGCAGCCCAGATTGATAGTGAACACGCAGCCCACACTAATTGAGAGTTGAACACGTAGCCCAAACTCTGATTTCCTGAACACGCAGCTCAGATTGAAGGTGAACACACAGCCCACACTAATTGAAAGTTGAACACACAGCCCAAACTTTAATTTCCTGAACACGCAGCCCAGATTGATAGTGAACACGCAGCCCACACTAATTGACCGGAAGTAACTCAATGATCATGCAAATGCAGCAAGCTGTCAGCTCGAATTGATGGTGAACACGCAGCCCACACTGATTGAAAGTTAAACACGCTGCCCAAACTTTAATTTCCTGAACACGCAGCCCAGATTGATAGTGAACACGCAGCCCACACTAATTGAGAGTTGAACACGCAACCCAAACTCTGATTTCCTGAACACGCAGCCCAGATTGATAGTGAATACGCAGCCCACACTAATTGAGAGTTGAACACGCAGCCCAAACTTTAATTTCCTGAACACGCAGCCCACACTAATTGAAAATTGAACACGCAGCCCAAACTTTAATTTTCTGAACACGCAGCCCAGATATTTCACTCATGAACACACAGCTCATTCATTTCATTGGCACACAGCTCATTCATTTCATTGGCACACAGCTCATTCATTTTTATACTGACACATGTATTCATTCTGAATGCAGGTCGGTTCTCGCGGTGTACGGGGATATGGCTCCACCGCCGCGAGGGATTGGTATGTTGAGCTCCTGGAGGCTGTCCGGGATTTAGTAGATCTGGCAGGGTTCGAAGCCTTTTGCATTGGGTTATCACGTTGTCCTGCCAGGAGGACACTGATGGCCGCTTTGGTGGAGAGATGGTGGGACACCACCAACTCCTTTCATTTCTCTGCCACTGGGGACATGACTATGACCCCTCTGGATTTTGCTGTGTTGACCGGCCTGGACATAGGAGGTTGGTCCATTCCTTATGACGAGGACATGGGCGAATGGGAGGCCGCTTGGATACATTATTGACACATGTATTCATTCTGAATGCAGGTTGGTTCTCGCGGTGTACGGGGATATGGCTCCACCGTCGCGAGGGATTGGTATGTTGAGCTCCCGGATGGTGTCTGGGATTTAGTAGACCTGGCAGGGTTCGGGGCCTTCTGAATTGGATTATCGCGTTGTCCTGCCAGGAGGACACTGATGGCCACTTTGGTGAAGAGATGGTGGGACACCACCAACTCCTTTCATTTCTCTGCCACTGGAGACATGACCATGACGCCCCTAGACTTCGCTGTGTTGACTGGCTTAGACATAGGAGGTTGGTCCATCTCCTATGATGAGGATATGGGCGAGTGGGAGGCCGCTTGGATGTATCTATTGGGGGCTCGCCCGCCTGTTGACAGGGTTTCTGGGAGAGTCCGATACACTTGGTTCTCTTCCCACTTCCAGCGGGCGGAGATGGTGCCCGAGACTCCTGAAGAGATAGAGCAGTATGCCCGTGGTTTCCTTATGTTCCTCTTCGGGACTACCCTGTTCGCCGATAGAGGGAACACAGTCGGGTTATATCTGCTGAGCGCTCTGGTTGACCTATCACAGGTCCATCGATATGACTGGGGTGGCGCCGGCCTGGCTACCCTTTACTTTTATATGAGCGCGACCTCCCGTGGGCGGGGCGATTTACTTGGCGGCTACTGGAGAGCCTGGGAGGTACTTTTCTGTCCTCTTTATTTACATTTCTGCTCTTCATTACTTGTACATTGCACTCACAGCGCACTTTTACAGTCTGTATTTTGCTCTCAGCATTTCGTACTTACATTCTGCACTGCTTTTCTCAGCTATGGGTCTACGTATACTTCCCGGTATTAGCCCCAGAGTTGGAGGTGACAGGGCTTCTCATGACTCCGTACTCACTGGTGTTCGAGGGCCCGCACCGGCCGAGACCCCGAGAGACTCTCCTCTATCTACGGCAGTATTTTGACACTGTGCGCCCATCGGAGGTACTTCAGAACCCTCAGTTCTTTCCATTTTCATCTTTGATTTGCTCCACATATTCCCGATTTTTGATTGATTTATGCATTTGTTATCCGCAGATTACATGGCAGCCCTGGGCGCCCTTGGGTGATGGTCTCCGATTTCAGTATGCCGGAGGATCGGGCACCTCTCAGTATAGGGTCCTGCTCGAAGGGCCGGTTGGTAGAGCATGGTTTCTGGGGGAGTGCTTTCTGCGTCAGGTATGGGGTTACAATTCTCAGGACCCTCCCGCAGCAACCCCAGTCAATATGCGGACTGCTGATAGGCTCTCTCACCAGGACGTAGTCGGCGCTATGCTGGGTAGTGATGCCTTGCTACATCTCGAGGAAGGGGATTACGCCACCTACCGTCATACATATTTGATGCCTCCATTGACGGGAGTTCGCAACCTGATGACGAGGTCTGCTGGTACGCCATCTTCGAGCCAGACCCGAGCTCGGGCTGCAGACGCCCCTTCCA
Organism: Camellia sinensis; assembly: GCF_004153795.1. Taxonomy (NCBI): domain Eukaryota; kingdom Viridiplantae; phylum Streptophyta; class Magnoliopsida; order Ericales; family Theaceae; genus Camellia; species Camellia sinensis. The sequence goes on from NW_021026528.1 coordinate 906,399, forward strand.
CCAGCAGGGCTGGTACATCTAGAGGTGGGGGTAGACCGGTTCCCCCGATTCCTCCGACTCTTGCTCATCCTGGGTGGCCGGATATGCCGACTGAGCTGATGGGGTGGCAGTATGGGACCACCTCTCCGACTCCGATCCCGTTAGAGCCTCCGATGCCCGGTGATCGATACGCCATTGATCCCGACTCACCACTGGTACGCTCCACTGTTTTTCATTTATCATCCAAATGCTTAGACATTCCTTTATTCACTGATGATTATGAGCTCCTATTTGCAGCCACCTCGAGAGTACGTGGAGGAGGTGGTCGGATTGGTGGCCTCACTCGAGGGCATGGTCCTGCGGAGGGAGGCACAGTTGTCTATCGCGGGCATTCAGGTACCCTTCAATTTTCTGACATTTATCATACTTCTGATGACATGCTGATTTCTACTGCATCGATAGGCTACCTGTGTAGAGCACATCTGACACACACCCCACTTGTACACTGTATTTACATGCACTCATTTCAAGTAGTTTTTGCTTGTATCTGCATCTGATATACATATTCGGACTGATGTATTTGAATTGAACCCTTTATTTTCAGAGGCCCCCGGTGTACGCTCAACCGCCGGCCAGGCCACCTGGGCCTCCTTGGGGAGCTGGGCCATCTGGGCCCTTTCACAGAGCTGGGCCATCCAGGCCTTTTCACGGAGCTGGGCCATCCAGGCCTTCTCAGGGAGCTGGGCCATCCAGGCCTTTCCGAGGAGCTCGAGGAGGGTCCTCCCGCAGACGCCGGGCACATGTCATAGAGGCAGAGCCTGATGAAGAGGAGGAGGAGGTCGCAAACCGTTAGTCAGAGACATCTGCTGAGGAAGGGGACTCCGGTCTTGGTTCCGGGAGTGGAGGCGAGGCTGAGGGGGATCCTGAGGACGACAGCTCCGACCCGGATGATGATGGTGATGCAGAGGTTGTCCCGCAGAAGAGGACGAGGAGGGCCTCTTATTCCCGCTCTTGAGAGCACAGACGCGTCTGTTTTCCTGTTTTATTTATCTTTTTGCTAGTAGTTGTAGCACATTTGTACATTATCAGGCAGTTTATTTTCTGTAAAACTTGTGCCTTAGTCTGTAAAATGTTGTAACAAACAAGACATGATGGGATGAAGCAGCTTGTGAAAAAAGTATTGTATTTTAAACACTTAGCATCATATCGCATCATTTTGCACCAAAATGAGATTGAATGGAAATGTATATTGCTCATTTTGCCCAGTCAGGTAGTGAACCGACGCAACAACTTAACTTTCTAAGATATAACAAAACCTCAGGAAGTTTACAACTCAATAAGCAAAATACAATAGCGTTGACAACACAAATAAACAAGGCTTAAATAAAGATTGCTTAAACAGAGAGCAATGACTAAAAAACACGAAACACGACAGTTCGACAAACAACTCGATAAGCAAAAAGACAACTCGATAATCAATACAAAAACTCGATAAACAAAACTCAACAACACAAAGTGTACTCCAGACGATCTGGACAACGGAACGCATCCGAAACAGAGGGAAACGAAGGCCTTTGACACATCCGTTGCATGGAAATGCTCGAAACTTTCCCCCGGAGGGTAAAACAGGGCCAAGGAGGTACACTGGAGCATGGCTGGCCACCTTAGGGAGCCGGCCGGCCAGTTTCATTAAGAGGGGGAGGTGGCCGACCAGTTTTGTAAAAAGCAAATGGCCGGCCTGCCAGAAAAGGTGGCCGGCCGGCCACCTGTCCCTGCAGCTGCCCAATTTTTGACACGTGTCCTCCTGAATAGTGTTTTTCCCTCTTTAAAAGCCCTAGCCCCATGGTTCATTCAAATCACCTCAATTTTGCATCAGAAATGGAGGCGTTTCTTGTTGAAAACCTCACAGCTTGGATCGCTTCTCTAGATGGTTCCGAAAAGCTGAACTTCTAGGGTTTCGGCTTGAATGCACTGTTCACGCTGAGTCGCACTCCGTTGCACCTTCCTTTCCTCCATGCCGCGGCAAGGTTTTGGAACCCGGTGACGCACGTCTTTAGCTTCGGCGGGCAAGAGGTATGTCCGACTTTTGAAGATTTTCATGTTTTGATGGAATCTGAAGGCCTTGAAGAGATCTTGCCCCAGATTCGCTTCGGTCATGCCCAGGCTTTGGGGCGGATGTGCGGACTCACCGCGCATGATGCTCGATCTCTGGCCTGTAATGAGGGGTTGGACATCCTTGGTTTGATCCATCGCTTTTCTGACGCCGGTGACCACAGCAACCATTATTGGCAAGGTTTCTGGCAACACGCCCTTTGCTTGTGCTTGTTGTCCCACTTTCTGCTTTCCTCGGGCTTCGGCGGAGCTAGCATTCGTCTAATCGAAGTTGCCCAAGGCTTGAGGGAAGGGAAGAGTTGCATTGCCATGACCCTGGCCGAGACTTTGATGGGCTTGGATGTTTTTCATCGCCGGGAGACGACTAGGTTTACTGGGAGTCCACTGCTGCTGCAGGTAATGTTTCCCACCCCATCTTACATATGTATTTGCTCACATCACTCGGCCCTCAGGCTCGATCTTTCTTACAAAACCCTTATCTTCCTTTTCTCTCATCGTACATCTCTCTATTCTTTATTCTCTCATTTTTTTCATCCCTCCCCAGGTATGGTTAATGGACAAATTACTGGTCGTGGACTCTTGCCCGGCTTACTCAGCTAGAGGCTATTTCTTTCGATAGCGCCTAGTCAATGCCCTTGACGAAAGGTGGTGGTTTGACTGGATGTGCAATTTGTCCGCAGATCACATTGGTTGGCGTTGTCCTTGGCTCAATCTCCCGGCAATGAGCTATAGCATGTCCCGGCTGATCGGGATCCAGTTGGTTGGTCTCACCCACTGTGTGTTCTACTTCCCGTTTCGGTTCCTGCGCCAGTTCAGTCATGATCAGATTTGCCCTCCAGAGGGGATTGAGTACCCGGCTGCTTTCTCGGTCCGAGGCGCACAACTTGCCCGATATGCCACAGCATGGAGGACTAGAGAACTTCTGGCCCCTGCTCTCACTTTTAGTTGCACTTTGTCTGACGAGTGCTTAGACTGGCTCAACGAGGAGGCACAGGTTGGGCCTAGCTTGGCGTAAGAGGCTTCGACCAGCTCTGGGAGGGGGCGCAGGGATGCTTGACTCGACTATGCCCCAGATTTATTGCTTTATTAGAACTTTCAAGTTTTCTTTATGAATGTAATAAAAAGCAATTTCGATTGTATGCAAGAGCGGGAGAACTCTGTTTTGAAATCAAAGAAATTGAAAGTTGTGGTACTGAAAATTTTCCGCTTTGGTCCAAAAATGGTCTCAGTTGTAAAGAGATTAATTTGAACAAAGTCAACTTTTACTAAAACTTTTCAAAACTATTTTTGATGTGGATCAGAACTGGACACGCCTAAGATCTGTCACTGAGATGCACAACCCCAGATCCCTGCAACTGGAGAGTTGCCCCTAGTTTGAAGAGTACCGCGGCACTGCATGGCAACGGAAAGTTGCCCCTAGTCTGAATAATGCTGCACCGTCGTCGCAACGGAAAGTTGCCCCTAGTCTGAATAGCATTGTACCGGAGATCACGATAAATGCTGATGGATAAAGATGACTGAGATGGTCAAAATGGACAAAGTTGATTGGGGAAAAGTTTATGGCTGAACTTCAAGGTGAAGCTGCCTACGTATCCCGAAGATGGGAATCAAGCCTTACGTAGTTCAGGCTTAAGTTCACTCGGGTATTTTCACTCTCCTTTTATGCTCTAACTTTTGCCAAGGCCGCCCTTTGCGGGTTTTCAACCTTGCGAGCTCAGTTTTTATATTTTCTAATTTTTTGTGCTCTAACTTTTGCCTAGGTCGCCCTTTCGGGTTTTCGGCCTAGTGAGCCTCTCAAGGGTAATATTTCTTCAACTTGTCCATATTGATCGGTTGTGAGAACTCCAAGCCATCTAGATCCATCAGAACCACAGCTCCACCTGACCAGATAGCTTTGATGATGTAGGGACCAGTCCAATTGAAAAGTTGAATTTCCGGGGTTTCGGCTTGAATGCACTATTCACGCTGAGCCGTACTCCGCTACAGCT
>NW_021026528.1:913699-1023975 GCF_004153795.1 Camellia sinensis
CCTTATGCTAATAAGACCCATTCACCAGTGTAACCCATTCACCGCCAATGTACCAGATCATCCCAGGTCACCTAAAATCCACCCAAAACACCAAAACAGCAGCCACTACAAACCAGAACACATCAGATACAGACCAAAAAGAGCCCTCAGATTAAAGCAGAACATACACACCAGATGAAACAGTCCAGGAACCACACCAACAGGCAGCCCTCAATTACATGGAACAAGACTCTTACTGGTAATTCTATCATTAAAAATAAGTACAGGCTTCAAGCCATCTGGTGGGATTCTAAAGTGATTAACTAGAAAAATTCATGTGCTCCTTGGCAATGCATTTCTCAATTGTTGGATTTATTCTATGATTTAATTTGTTTCATTCAGGAAATGGGAGAAATAGTTGTTTTGGGTGGTTCATTTGGACCAGGGATGATTTTTTAATATCATTTGTTACCTCAACTTTATTGTTTGTCTCGCGTTCAGAATGTTTACATTCCTACTATTGATCTTATTATGAGCCAAAGACCAATAAAAAATTTTGAGTTTAAGAGGCACATATGCATCCAAAATTGTTATGAGGCTTAAAAAGTCGTACTTTAGGATCATCAATGATTCTATCAAAGAAAGATTTACAAGAAAAAGACCCAAAGAATGGATATTCTTCACTCTCTTGTTAACACAATAGTCCTCTAGGAAACACCATCAAGCAAAAGTAACAAAGAAGTCAACTCATTAACCTTCTGATCATTAGGATTTCTGAAAAGATGAAAATTCTAAAAAATAGGAACACATTAAAAACTAACATTGATCATTGAAAGTAAAATTCACCAATCAGGACATCCTCTTCAACTAGACAATTGTTACATAAATTTTATTCAAGGAAATCGCTGCCCAATGATTTGCAGGTTACATGGCCAACATTGGTTTATGAAATTCAAGACATAAACATTGAAAGTTTATGACATAAACAAAAAACAAAAAACTAATCATATTATGTCTGACCCAACACGGTATATGCATAGAAATAATAATAAATTGTGCTTGAGACAGCTTTAGAGTCACATTGCCATTAAAAGGACTAAGAAGTTCACCAATGGATAAATTATTAAAGAAAAGGAAAGAAAAAAAGAGAGGATAAAATCAGTTTAGAGATAGTGCTTCTGTGTCTCATTTACAGATTGCAAGTGATATGCTATTTTTCTTGTCTGACGATGAGGATAAAATTCATTATGTGCTTTCAATTCATAGAGTATATGAGTTAGTTTTGGAGTTTCAAGTGAACATGAATAAAAGTAATTTGGTGGGAATAAAAGTAATTTGGTATGAATAATGAGCATCTGTGTTTCTGCTGTTATTGCTGCTGCTGCTGCTACTAAACAACAACATAATATAAGACACTTTTAGGTCCTTTTCTCTCTATAGATAAAGTAGAAGAAGAAAAAACTTTTAGGTCCTTTTCTCTCTATAGATAAAGTAGAAGAAGAAGGATGAGGAGGGAAAAGGAAGTTGTGTGAGAGATTCATCATGATAAAAAAAAAAAACACCAAATCATCAACATCAACAACAAACAACACTAAGCTGATAAAAAAAACAACAAACAACACCAAAAGAGAGATTTATCCTCTGTTTTTTTGAAGATCAAAAATCAAACTCAAAAATTCAAAATTAAACCCAAAAATTAGAGAGATTCAACCCAAAAATCAAAAATCAAAATCAGCACATCATCATCATCATCAAAAACACATCATCATCATCAACAATACATAATCATCATCATCATTATCATCATCATCATTATCATACACAGATCTGTACCCAGGTGGCGCCGGTAATGGTGTCGGTGATAGCGGCGCCGGTGGTGCTTTAGAACTAGTTTTGGATTTTCTGATTGTCCTACATTCAATGACACCTTTGGGATCATCACATGTGACAAATGATCTGTAGACAGCTGATCTTAGACTGTCTTGCGGCATATTTCTGTGACATAAAATTCCATTGAAAGAGTCAAATGATGATAATCTAGTTCAATTTTGCATAAATTAGTTGCGTAATTGGGTTTATTCTAATGATAATTTTCAAAGACACACAATTCTTTGGTGTTGTTGAAAGAGAAAGCAAAAATAAACAATCAGTTGCCGCCGAATGAAACAAAAAATGTGAATGTTAAAATTCTAAAAGATCATTCTCCTGTTGAAAAATTCAAACACTCAAAAGTATAATTTTACACTAATTTCTGTCAATTTTCAAGAAACCAACAAAATTATATGGGGAGGGAGAGAGAGAGAGAGAGAGAGAGAGAGAGAGAGAGAGAACAAGCCTATGGTAAAAAAATGAGAACGTTAAAATACTGAAATATCATTATCGTGTTGAAAAATTCAAACAGGAGCAATTGGGTATGTTCAAGTATAATTTAACACTAATTTCTGTTAAGAACCCAACAAAATGGAGAGAGAGAGAGCAATGCTATAGTAAAATTTTCAGTGTTGGATCTGAACTTGAGAAAGATTAATTGTAGATGATGGTAACAAACAGAAAGCAATAACATCATATGTCCGTGAAAATTTCAAGCGTGATACCTGAATTCTTGCGTATTTTCTCTGCAAACAAACAGCCTCTGTCAACCCTGTTCAACCCAATTCTCTGTCCTTTGGCATCTACTTGAAACCCAAGTCAAAGAAAAGCCAAGAAACCAAGAGAAATTGAGAGACCCAGATGAGAAAATGATGGAAAAACAAGAATTGGCCAAAACCCGTCAACATTTACAGAGAAAAAGCTCAGATCCAAAAGAGAAAAGAGCAAAATAGCAGGTGAATTTTGACTTTCTCTTTCCAAAACAAAGAGAGAGAAAGAGAGGGAGAGAGAGAGCTGGGTGTTGGTTAGGTGTACTTTGTTTAATAATAATGAAATGTTTTTGAATAATGAGTGATATTGTTATGGAGAGTGCGTGAGTAATGGTGGAAATTGAATCTTGTCGTATTAGTGTTGCAGAATGCAGAGTACCGAATAAAACAGAGGAAATCTATTCAAAAGATTGAAGAGGGAAGGTGGGATTATGGGAACTGGGAAACTGCAATGAAAAAGCCCATGATAAAAAAAAAAAAATATGAAAAAAAGAGAGTAATTTGTATAAATTTATAGGGACTGTTTGGTAAAAGAAAAAATATAACTTACATATATATTTTTCATTTGATTAGTGTAGCAGGTAACTCAACACTTGGCATTGAGATTATCGGCTTGGCCTTTTGCGTTGAGTATAGGGTAGGGTATCGTGTGGTCGTCCATATTGTATTTGTGTCGTGTCATGTTAAATTTATATAATTTTTTTATGTTAATTAATATATCATTTGTGTTATGTATGAGATTGAATTTAAAAAAATTATATATGATTATATCAAATATATTTTTAAATTTTTAGCATAAAATATATGTAATGTTAAAAAAAAAATGTTGACATTGCATAATTAAAGTAATAAAACTAAGAATTTATTACATTTGTTTGGAATTCACTGAATAAATAAAATAAAGTATAACTAAAATCTAAACTGTTGTTGGTCTTCCATCAGATGTCAGCATGATAGTTAATATTATAATTGATGAACAACACATATATTATATATTTATAAAATGTTATACTTATATATATATATATATATATATTCTTTTTACCTTCTACAAAGTATATACATTCTTCAGACCAATCTATATTTAAAACAAAGGTTATGCATTGTGCACAATCTAGTTGACTTAACATTGTTAGTACAGGTATGATAAATGCATAGGTACGATCTTGGCATGACGCAATATAATATTTAATCATTTTAACTCCATTATCCTGTAATTTTTTTGAATTATAACATTGTGTTTAAAGATTAAAGATTATATTGGGTCATGCCAAGAGAAAATAAGCAGCTATGACACTTGCTCCAACTATGCCGCCGTCATACCATGGCGGCAACGGTGGTGGTGTCAGCAACATTCAGATCAAAAAAAAAAAAAAGAGAGAGAGAGAGGCACGCAAGATACTGGAAGTAAGAACTTATAGTAGGAAGGTTGTGATAATGGAGTAAAGCTAAGGGTCAAAATTAAGGTGAGTTATATTATACATTGAGTCACCAAAATATATTTTACGTATCTTTTGACTTATCATAATTTGTGGGAGCCGAATAATTGGAATAATCAGAAGCGTACTATAGAAGACAGATATTACACGGCTCTACCCTGCACGATAAGGATGCCGAATATAATAGATAGGCCGAATAGATACTGAACTATGGAGCCGAGTAAATAAGAGGATAATGAGTGACAAGTGGGCCTGGCCACGAGGCCCAGGAAACAAGTATAAATAAAGAAACAACAGATTAAGAAAGATATGTGAGAATCGTTGTGCTTAACTTAGAATACAAGCATTCTTGAGTGTGGATTCTGACTTGTCCGTCGGAGTGCTAATTCTGGCACCCCCGATCGGAGTGTTTATTCCTTTTCAGGTGACCAGAAGAGGATCACGAGCGTTCTCCAGGATCTGAAGAGTATTTCCAAACCACTTCCCCACAATTGGCGCCGTCTGTGGGAATACTCAACCACATCCATGGCAAGTGTGACAGAAGATCCTCTAACAGTCACTGTCGACCCTATACCGCAAGACGAAACCACTCCAACAAACTTGCTTGGAACAGAGATTATCGCCGCAAGACGTGCCTTGAATTTCGCCTCACCCTCGACTTCGGAGCACGAGACAATGCAGGCGATCATGGAACAAGCAAAGCAAAATGAACAGAGGTTGGAGAACATGATCGCTGAAAACGAACGTCTTCGTGAAGATTTGGCCTTGGAAATGGCAAAGTCAAGCAAGCTGCGCGCCTAAATCCGGAATGATCTCCGAAGGCAGATGGTCGACAACCTCGGGCACGACAAGACCCTGATAGCGACTCCGACTCATTATCCCTGGAGCCCGGGAAGAAGGGACGACATGAAACCACCAGTTCTTCCGAAGAAAATCCCCATACAATGCACAAGCGAAGAAGGAACAGTTCGGACGAAGACCAACACGATCCCTTCGTACGATGGATTGCAAAGAATGCGCTACCTAAGAAATTCAAAGCACTGTCATTCACCTTGTATGACGGCAAATCAAACCCCACCGACCACATCCACCATTACAAGCAGGCCATGACATTGCATGCAGACGACAAGGCCCTCATGTGCCGAATATTTCCCAGCAGTTTGGGACCATTGGCGGTCAGGTGGTATTATAAACTGGAGCCGGCTTCGATCAAACCTTCCACCAACTACAGAAATCCTTCAGGGCCAGATTCATCACCAACGAAGTCCAGCCGAAGCAAGCCGACTCTCTCTGGGCAATGCAAATCCTACCAGGAGAAACACTAAGAGCATATTCGGCACGATATTGGGAATGCTTTAATCTTGTTGATTACGCTTGCAACGACTCCATGGCCATCACCGCCTTCAAAATGGGATTACACCCAGATAGTGCCCTCCGCAGTTCCTTGACTAGAAGACCCCCCAAAACAGTTTGGGGGTTGATGAAAAAAGTAAAGGAATACTGCAAAGCGGAAGATGACGCCATGCGGATTAAAGTCGGACACGTGGCAAACAAAACGGCCCCTCTCGAAATCGCTCAGCCAATAAGTTTTGCACCACTTCAGAGCCCTGAACCACGACAACGGGCAAAACGAGACAAGAGACGGGATTCTTGCCGATCCAGCAATCAATGCTCACACCAAGCAAATGAACAACTGCAGGGCGATAGCAGGCGCACAAAGCGCGTCGACAAGAAATATACGGGACTGTCTGAGCCAATCAGCTCGATTATGTCCAAAATCCAACATCTTCCGTTCTTCAAATGGCCATCCAAGATGGTGGGACCTCCTGACACGAGAAGGCGGGATAGGCGTTGTGAATATCACAAAAATCACGATCATGATACGGACAGTTGCTATGCCTTGAAAGACCACCTTGAGGAATTGGTGCAAAATGGTCGGGCCCAGCAACACGTCCGGAAGAGCACAATCAAAACTGTCGCCCTTAGGCAGGAGTCACCTCCCCTCGGCGTTATACATATGATATACAGCCTTCCAACGCCATGTACCATACACGCAATTCATTCAGTCCCCCAGAAGCAACGCACACAAATGAAACAACCCCACGAAGCTCCGAGCATTACCTTCGACGATTCCGATACTATCAGCATAACGCTCCCCCATATTGATCCATTGGTCATTGAACTACACGTGAACCGATTTACCGTTGAACGCGTCCTCATAGACCAAGGGAGCACTTCGGAGGTCATGTATTACGAGACCTTCATCAAACTCAGCTTCAACGAATCAGACCTGTCTCCAGCTCCTCGTCCATTATTCGGCTTCAACGAAATCCAGAGTACCCGTTGGGGAAAATCACGTTACCCGTTCGGGCGGGCTCCCAAACAATGGATGTGGAATTCTTGGTCGTCAAGCTCCCTTCGCCGTATAACCTCATCATGGGGCGAACTTGGTTGCATACTATTCAGGCCGTGCCAAGCACCTATCATCAGCTACTACGCTTCCTGACCGAACACGGCGTTGAGCAAATCCGTGGTTCCTGGGAATCCGCACAAGCATGCTATCTCCTTTCTGGAAAGACACCAATGGAGACGCAGGTCAACTCCACTGAAGTGTCGAATCGAGACAGTCTCGACGATGTCGGACGGCTCCCTGACGAAAAGCCACGGAAGCTCTAGGCAATACCAGCAGCAGTTTTCCAAGACGTATGCTTAACGCGTCCGGCTGCGCCGCTACACGCCGGGAAAGTTGCTCCTGAAGGTATTTCCGGATGATAGGAGGCCGGTTGATGAAAAATTAGGCACGCGGCCTTGCTCCTAACGCACTTGCGCAAATTCTATCATTAAACCTGACCTGTGGGGAATGATTTTGGTTCTGAATAGCTCACCATGTACACTTTCCACTTCTGTAATGCAAAGATTCCTATTTAATCACTATGCAATCCAGTTCAAAAGTGTTCCAAATAAAGTCTCCGGATTCGGAGCCTCATCGACGTATGACGTCTTTGGGCCGATAAAGCCTCCGAATTCGAAGTGCCCGTCATGGATGTCACAATTGGCCAAATAAAGTCTCCGGATTCGGAGCCCCATCGGCGCATGATGTCCGTGGGCCGAAAAAGCCTCCGAATTCAGAGCGCCCTTCGTGGATATCACGATTGGCCAAATAAAGTTTCCGGATACGGAGCCCCATCGGCTCATGACGTCTTTGGGCCGATAAAGCCTCCGGATTCGGAGCGCCCTTCGTGTATGTCACGATCAGCCAAATAAAGTCTTCGGATTCGGAGCCCTATCGGCGCATGACGTCTTTGGGCTGATAAAGCCTCTGGATTCGGAGCGCCCTTCGTGGATGTCACGATTGGCCAAATAAAGTCTCCGGATTCGGAACCCCATCAGCGCATGACGTCTTTAGGCTGATAAAGCCTCTGAAATCGGAGCGCCCTTTGGGGATCTCACGATTGGCCAAATAGTCTCCAGATTCGGAGCCCCATCGGCGCATGACGTCTTTGGGCCGATAAAGCCTCCGAATTCGGAGCGCCCTTCGTGTATGTCACGATCGGCCAAATAAAGTCTCCGGATTCGGAGCCCTATCGGCGCATGACGTCTTTGGGCCGATAAAGCCTCCGGATTCGGAGCGCCCTTCGTGGATGTCACGATTGGCCAAATAAAGTCTCCGGATTCGGAACCCCATCAGCGCATGACGTCTTTGGGCTGATAAAGCCTCCGAAATCGGAGCGCCCTTCGGGGATCTCACGATTAGCCAAATAGTCTCCGGATTCGGAGCCCCATCGGCGCATGACGTCTTTGGGCCGATAAAGCCTCCGAATTCGGAGCGCCCTTCACGGATCTCACGATTGGCCAAATAAAGTCTCCGGATTCGGAGCCCATCGGCGCATGACGTCTTTGGGCCGATAAAGCCTCCGAATTCGGAGCGCCCTTCACAGATCTCACGATTGGCCAAATAAATTCTCCGGATTCGAAGCCCCATCGGCGCACGACGTCCTTGGGCCGAAAAAGCCTCCGAATTCGGAGCGCCCTTCATGGATATCACTATTGGCCAAATAAAGTCTCCGGATCCGGAGCCCCATCGGTGCATGACGTCTTTGGGTCGATAAAGCCTCCGATTCGGAGCGCCCTTTGGGGATCTCACGATTGGCCAAAAAGTCTCCGGATTTGGAGCCCCATCGGCGCACGACGTCTTCAGGCCGATAAAGCCTCCAAATTCGGCTGACCGAATAGTTCCATCGAGCAACGCTCAAGGGCCGAGTAATATTCCGAATTCAGAGCGCCCTCCAGAATGAAAACATTTACACATCGAAGTAGGGATATGTAGGTTGAACTAGTACAACCGCATGAACAAGACAAAACGTTCCAACATTCAAAATAAGATGCTTAATTCAGCATACAAAAATTCAGAATGAGATAAACTTTTAGAATGAACCATTTTATTCGATCAAACAGTAATTACAAAAAACGCAATTTGTGTTCAAAGCATTACAATGTCTATTCTCATACAGCGTCGCGTTGGTACAAGCAGCAGCCCCGAATCAACGCCCGCTGATCAGAGAACACCCGCAACTTGAAATGCTTTGATTTGACCGCGCTTGAATCCACGATTCACAACGACGATATAATCACCTTTGAGGTGGGGACCCTTGACGCCATAGACAACGTCAAGGCCAAGATCCAAGACAATAAAGGAATTCCCCACAAAAACAGTAATGCTCAACGGTTGCGGTGCTACGTCGCCCTCATTTCTCAGTCGCGATTGCGGAGAACTTCGCCATTGCTGTTTCTCCCTTCGAGGTGATCTGCTTTGACGACTTAGAGGCTGACGTTTTTCTCATTTTTTGAACGTCCTACCTCCCACACGAGTGGGTTCTCTGCTGCGACTCATTGCAATGTCAAGCTCAGCCAGAGTCCGAGCTTCTCCTCTGCTGCTGAAGAAAAACTCCATTCGACATTCACACTTATCTAACTCCACGTAACAAAATCATTTTAAATCGAGTCTGAGCACAGTAAGCGAAGTCATTAGAGCGAAAAGTCCGGGGTGATTTATTTCTAAAATCCTTGTAGTGGCCCCGAGGCGATTTCATTAACATTGAACTCCAAAAGATGGGCGCTGAGCGATATTGGCCACAGCCACTCCATGTATTAACCTTTGGCTAAAATGGCCTAATTATATAAACAAATATTATAGATGGGCTGACTGTCTTCGGATTCGGAGCCCCTGGTGCATGACACCTTTGGGCCGGTTAAGCCTCCGAATTCGAAACCTCATCGGCGCAATTGACCATGCATGACACGCCAAAAATATATTTAGTGAAGAATGCTCATGACAAGCCGGCATATAACCGTTCGGAATTAAAACGCCTAGTTGATTCGAGCCGGTCAATATTTATACAATGAAACGCATGCAAACACGTGTGTGCCGAATGAAAATTATAATGAAACATTTAAAATAGAACGTTTTATTCAATCAGGCAATAATTACATAGTTATGAACGCGATCTGCATTCGAACGTTGCATTGAATATTTTTATACGGCGTCGCCCTCATCCTCACTCTGCTCGACTTCAAAGGCGAAAAATGGAAAATGGTTACGTTAGTACAGTGGCAATGCCGAATCGACCCCCTCTGCTCGGAGAGCTTCGTCGGCCTGGAGCACCTTAATCTAACCATGCTTAAATCTATGATTTTCGCATCGGCAAACTTCCTCAGCGAGCTTTTCCTTGGTCTTCTATATCCCTACTTTCTGGCCATCGTGGAAGCCTTTTTCATAGGCCCTCCCCTTAGCGGATTCCATCACGAACATGCTCGCCGTATCGCGATCGGCGAGTGCAGTACTGATAAGCCGCTAGGTGACCCTTTATTCCACGATTGGATTAGCCTGTTCGACGAGTTGTGCCTGAACGGCCTTGACCTTCCTTAGCTCACGCTCAGCCGCTTCCATGCGAACCTCTAAACTTCGGATGTGTTCATCCCTCTTCTCTATTTCTCAACGGGAAGCATGGAGACACATGCTGATTTCGTAGGCGGTATAGAGGCCCTTCACCGCACTGTGAATGCCTTCACGAAACACTTCGAAGTCCTGTTGACCTACCATCGACTACTGGACCTCGAGAGGAAAAATCTGTCGAGCAAATTCGACTGCCACACTTGAATCTCGAATGATCGAGTCTGCATCTATCATGGGCCTATTCCCCACGAAGACTACAAAACTCAATGGGCGTGGGTTCTCACCGGGCTCCCTTCCAAAACAGCGTTGCGGGGATTTGCCCTATGGCTCCTTGTCCTTCCTGGGCGACCTACTTCGACGACGAGGAGATTGACGTCTCTCCCGATCCCTCGAAATCCTACCTCCCGAGCGCGAAGGTTCGCCACTTCGATTCATGTCTCCTCCCAGCTCAGCTAGCGTCCTCGCTTCCCCTTTGCTGTTAAAGAAGAGTCTATTCGACATTCGCACTTGTTTATCCTTCGTCAAAGACCTGGACTGAGTTGCTCACTGAGCACTTAAATTAGACCTTTATTCATTGATTCCCTACGAGGGCAGCGCCTCCAAGGCAATCTCATTAATATCGAAACCTCAACAGCCCGAAGCTGACCGAGTCGTGCCCCCATCAAATACTAATTCAGGTAGTCTGAACTTCCACAAGCGCAAATTCATGAAGCAGCAGGGGCAAGGGCAGATTCACCAATCTATTCGGCTTGAGTGTCGCAGCCGCTTCACGAATACACTCATCAATCTATTCGGCTTGAGTGTCGCAGCCGCTTCACGAATACACTCATCAATCTATTCGGCTTGAGTACTGCAGCCGCTTCACGAATACACTCATCAATATTGTACTATTCGGCGTTTCAAATTCATGAAGCAGCTGGGGCAAGGGTAGATTCATCAATCTATTCAGCTTAAGTGCCGCAGCCGCTTCATGAATCGACTCATCAATATTGTGTGATTCGGCTTTTAAAATTCATGAACCAACTGGGGCAAGGACAGATTCATCAATCTATTCAGCCTGAGTGTCGCAGCCGCATCATGAATCGACTCATCAATATTGTGTGATTCGGCATTTAAAATTCATGAACCAGCTGGGGCTAGGGCAGATTCATCAATCTATTCGGCCTGAGTGCCGCAACCGCTTCATGAATCGACTCATCAATATTGTGTGATTCAGCGTTTAATGTTCATGAACCAGCTAGGGCAAAGGCAGATTCGTCAGTCTATTCGGCTTGAGAGCCGCTTCATGAATCGATTTACTAGTCCTATTCGGCACCAAGAGTCGATTTACTTGTTCGGATAAATTGAAATTAAACTAATATAATGGCCAAGATTACACTGTTATCCAAAGTAGTGGAAAGCAAAACCCTTCATTAATATCAAAAACTGCGTACAAGTAACAGTGAAATGGGAAGGAAATTTTCATTAATAAATTGAGTGCAGATAGTAACTAATTTATACATGAAAATTACCTTGAATCCACTAAACAAAAATGTACATTGAAATCAAAGATACCTAATAAAACTAGAATGTCTCCCAAATTAATCCTCGGGATCAGACTCAAGTGGCTCAACGTCCACTTGCTCGTATGGAATTGGCAAGGCTAATGTAACTCTAGCGGCAGCAAGGGCTTTGAGCCACCCATGTTTGAATCCCCGATTCTGGAATTTGGGGACCTCATCTACGTATTCCTTCAAGGCGGTGCTCTTCTCAGCTTCTAGCACCGTAGAAGCTACAGATTCGGTTTTTTCCTTGGCCGCCTTCAATTCTTCTAACTCGACCTCTACCTTGGAAAGCGTCTCTTGGGCTAACTTGAGCGACTCCTCGCTCACGTTCGCCCTATCCTCGGCTTCGGATCTGAGCTGGTCAGCAGTCCGAGCCCTCTCCTTTTCAGTTTCAGCTCGAGCACTTTCCATTGCGGCCCTCATCGCCTCGAACTTGGCCTTGCTTCTCTCACCTTCAGCTTCAAACTTTAAGCGGCCAATTCTTTCAATGGCATCACGCTGCCGGTGGCCTAGTTCGGCTATCCTTCCAACCGTCTGCAAAACAAGTTTAGATCATCACATCAAGTAACATCGTATGCAAACCAAACCAAACGAGCAAAAAAGAAAAGTATCGTATACATACCAGAAGGGCCGACTGGGCAGCGAACGCTATAGCTACCAAATCCGGCTCTTCTCGAAAGGTGGCCTTGTCAGCCAGTAGTGAAACCGAGGCGGCTAAGCTCAACGCCACGACTGGATCCTTCAAGGCAGATGCGTCAGAGGAGATTGGCATGTCTTTGATCTTTGGTTGAACAACGAAAGGGACAACCACGTCAGACTCCTCTAAGCGAGGTTGTTTGTCAGCAGTGCTATCCTCTGAGTCGGCCTCTCCCTCAGTGGAACGTTTTTTGCCCCGCTCTTCTGAAACCAGCCGTTCTTACGTAACCTGCTATTCAGTCCCCTCCGTCATGGCCACAACAACTTGCGCCATTTCTTCTCCAGTAACCGGTTGTAAAGATTCAACCGGGGCAGGCTCAGAACGAGCAGCCTCGGCTTTCTTTCGAGTGGCCATTCGCTCGGCATTTATCTTTCTCGCCATATGCGTGAGATTCTCCCCATCCATGCCTTCAAAAAAAGTACCGGGAAGGTCTCCCAAGTTTGTAAAAATATCTCCGAAGGAAAACTCCGCCCGATCCGAAGTGGACAGTGAGTTAGGCTGGTTAAGACCAGTTGCCTCAAATGCTAATTTCAAAGCTTCATCGACCTCTCCGGCCTCGATGGCGAACTCCCTCGCTAATTCGGCATCTACCTCGACAACTGGCTCTAAGCCTTGCTCCGAATCAGAAGCTTCATGACCAATTTGCCTAAGGATCTTGAAATTGGGGAAGATAAGAGCCGTAAGGTGTTGCTCACCGGTTGGGATCGTGAAGTCGTCCGTTGCCGAAAACGTAGTGCAGGTAGGCTCGTACCGCAGGAGAATATGGGCAGCCCTCCCTTGCTTCTGTATGTTTGGACGGCCAAAGTACTTTAGTGCAGTTTTAATTTTTGCAAGGATTGCGTCGTCAGCCGAGGTCAAAATCCTCTTCAACTTATTGCCTACAAGAACAAAGGGTAAGGTTTGGAGAAAAAGCCGCATAAAAAAAAGATCAACAAACAAGGAGTTACACGGCAACTTGGTTCACCCCTCCGTCTGGGAATATGGTCTAGGCGATCTTCGCCTTCGCCGAACTCCTAGTTGCCTCGGACATTGACCATTATATCGTCAACTCGTTTGCCAGAGCTGGCAAGCATCGTTACCAAGTGATGGTCGGCGTCCTTGGCCCTGAGAAAGTAGCGCCCCAGCCGACTGGAGGATTTGGCTAAAGCATAGTAGTGCCGAATTGCCGGAATGCCAAGGTTGATTCTGAGACACCGGTTCAACTCTACGATTCCCATTATGATTCGGAAAAAATTCACATTGGGTTGCGAAGGAATCAGACTCCAATAGCGGAGGACGGCCCTGAGAAATGGGTGTAGGGGAAAGCGAACTCCGCCCTCCGCAATAGACAGGAGAGGGAAGACGATTGTATTTTGGTCGTCCCTCTCCATATCAAGGATATTGTCCGTTACCAGTGAAAGATGGACATCCTCAGGGATAGAAAAATGTCTTCGGAACCTAGAAATTCGACCCTCGGAAAGGAGGTCTTTCAAATGCTTAGCTATTCTAGTAAGGACTCAAGGATATTCTAAATCAAAAATAAAAGCGGAAAATAGGATTGCAAGGAGAAGAGAAGAAAACTTATGAAAGGCAAAGGAGACAAGGAGAGAACGGATAGGAGTTACAGAAAACGCGTCGAAGAAGAGATATCGACTGGCAGTCCAGGAGGTTCAAATATTCAAAAAAGTATGTTTTTGAAGGGACTTAAGTTTCAAATCGTAATAAATACGAGAGAAGCACGAATGGGGCGGGAAAGCGTCACAGTGACCAAAAAACACATACGCCTTTTGACACGCATCAGGAAGAGGATTAACCGCCGAATTTTTGACTTCTAGCCAAACACGCCGACTAACTGATGCTAGGGAGGTGTTTGGAGGGCAATTGTGGGAGCCGGATAATTGGAATAATCAGAAGCGTACTATAGAAGACAGATATTACACGGCTCTACCCTGCACGATAAGGATACCGAATATAATAGATAGGCCGAATAGATACTGAACTATGGAGCCAAGTAAGTAAGAGGATAATGAGTGACAAGTGGGCCTGGCCACGAGGCCCAGGAAACAAGTATAAATAAAGGAACAACAGATTAAGAAAGGCATGTGAGAATTGTTGTGCTTAACTTAGAATACAAGCATTCTTGAGTGTGGATTCTGACTTGTCCGTCGAAGTGCTAATTCTGGCACCCCCGACCGGAGTGTTTATTCATTTTCAGGTGACCAGAAGAGGATCACGAGCGTTCTCCGGGATCTGAAGAGTATTTCCAAACCACTTCCCCACATAATTTATTTTATACAAGTTATATTTTATGAGTTATATTAATACAAGTTATACTTTATAAGTTATATTAATATTTCAATTACGTGGATTAATTTCTGAACTCTATTTGTTTAAAATGAAACCCATGGATATGTTTGTTTAAATTTTAAAGAATATTTAACTATAACCTTATAAACAATTATGTTTTGTAAGTATCACCACGGGAGTGCCATGCCTTAGGGGACTTAAATAACCATTGGCCTCTGTTTGGCCACTTTGTGGTCCTCTGCTTGTCATGGATCCATTGACCTTTGTTCCTGACTGTCACTCCAATGACTTTTGTTCTGTTCTGTACCGTGATTATGGTTATTTAATTACATAATTTTTACATTTCAGTTTTTGTCACTTTAAATCATTCGTTTATTCAAATTAAGTTTTGTTAATATTTTAGCTTAAATAACTATCCATGGTTATTTTGTATTCCCTATACTCTTGGCATAATATTTCTTACTCTACTGTGCGCTTATAGCTGTTACCCTTTCAAGTGACGTGATATAAGGGAGACCCATAACCTCACGTAGCGGAACCTGCACGAGAATTCGATGTTGAACCATTATTTTGTTTTTTTTTTATTTTATTTATTTTATTTTTGATCCCTTTTGTTTTTACTCAGGGCCGGTCACTGAATAATAAAATAATAAAATTCCTATAGATGTATTTTCTTTTATTAAAACAGTAAAATGAAATAAATTTTCTATTTAATTATTTTTATTTCCATTTGCCTCCGCCTGCACCGTTTAATTTGCCACAATTAGAATAAAGTAGTGAGTTACAATTCCAGCCCTAAAGTCCTAGGGTTGGGTTGTGACATGGAAACCCTCATGAGATTTTACTCGTCCACTTAAGGTAACTTTATGGTTTAAAGGCTTGTTGCATATGCTAAATGCAACCATTCTTCCCACGAAAGAGGAAACAGTTAGATTTTGTTTAATTGTATGTTATTTTATTTTATTTATTTTTTTTCTTCTTTATTCCTTGCTTGAGGACTACTAAGTTGTAAGTTGGGGGATGTGATTGAGGCCGAATTGTGTAACACTGAGGCCATTAATTAGGATCTCTTAACTTTACTTACTTGTCATACTATATATTTTATACCTATTTAATGTCAATCAGGTTGTACATAGTGGGAGCATAAAATGAGCGAAAATCCAGAATTTTGGAGAGAAAAGTTCTTCTCGCATGTGCTGAGGGCCATTCTTACACGTTCAGCCTTTACCTCGCAGCCAAACAAGGCCTAATCTTCTCGCACATGCGGTGACCACTCCCGCACGTACAGTCGTACCTCGGATGTCGGGCCACTGTTATGAACTTATTTGAAAGACAGCAAAGGATAAAAATGAGAGAATAGACTGGAATAGGGTTTGAAAATTATTCTAAAGAAAAGGAGGCTAGGGTTTTGAAAAACTGATTTTCCTAAAACTTTAAAGGTAACTTTCATAGGGGCTTCTTCCTCTTCCATTGCTGCCACCTCTTGCCACTCTTCCATGAGTGGTTAGGCTCTTCTTTTTTAGGGTTTTGATGAAACCCTAGCTATGTAATTAGGTTTTCTGTTTGGTTTTTTTGATTATGTAAATGTTTGAACAATTGTATGTTATTTTAGAAGTTTCATATATATATATATATATATATATATTCCACTATTTCTTCGAGTATTCGGCTTTTTGTAATTGTTGAATGCTTTCAATACAATAGTTTTCTTTTCTTTCATATTCAAGGTATGAGACGAGCCATACTACAAGGGACGAGTCGTTTTGTTACCCTAGTTTAGAGCGACCGATTTGTACTACTTGAGATGGTTCGTGCCCGTACATTGAACGTAATGATTTTCTTGATAAATGCTTCGAACTTATAGTTGTGAAGTATTATTCTATTCGAACCGTAGCATAATTGATTTCAAATTAAAACCTTATTTACGTTAGTGGTGAACTCATTGCCCTAGGTTTTTCCGCAAATCAATAAATTCATCTTTATTTATAATTGTTAGTTTATTCGCTTGTTTAATTTAATTATTATTAGGTTATGAACAATCAATATTTTTATCAAAATTAATTTTGGAATTTAACAATTAAATTAGTTTAATTTTCCATTTGTCCCTGTGAATCGATACCTAGACTTACCATTATTCTAAGGAATTTGATATAGTTTAGTGTTTAACGACCCATCAACGGGCCAATGAGCCAATACCCCTAGGATTAACAATCCGTAAAATTAGTGTAAGATTGAGTATCCAATTGAATTAGTGAGATACATAATTCTCTCTTGTCCACGTTTTATATAATTCGAGTTATATGTATATTTTGCGTTATTAGATGTAGGATTCAAAAATTCATCAATTTTGTTGAATAGAACGACAATTGAAATCTAATCCAAAAAATAAAATTTGAAACCAAATAATGGAATGTAAGTCCCATGAATTTTAATCTCAATCTTATACTATAATTCGTCCAATCAAACAACCCTATATGTATCTGGTAACCATAAACCACATGATTTTATTATTTTTATCTTTAAAATAATGGATCACAAACTTGATTTTGAAAATAATTCGTTTATTATTTTTTTGAATATTAAAATGATAAAACAAGTGACTATGATTATGATCATATATATTTTGACCCTTTCAATTATAAAAATTATACAAATGTCTCTCTTTTAAAGGTGAAAAGAGGAGTAAAAGTTATACGTTTTTATAACTAATAAGATAAAAATGCAAAGATTTATAAATGAATGAAATAAGATAATATTTACTAATAATTAAAAGATGTTAGTGTAATGAGTAATGCTAGAGATTCTGAAAATTTTATCAAAAATTTTACTAAATGTCTCACATGGATGTGGGACCCACATAGGATCCACATGTTAGAAATGGTTTGGAAATTCTGGATAAAAAACAGAATTTTTCCTAACTTTGGTCTATTATTTAGGTGGGACCCATACGCCAACGCATTCTATGCCGCGTTGTGATTCACGTGGTATACTTGGTTGTTCAAAACCATTATCGAATGAATGGAAAATTGAAACCAAAGTGTGCTCCATGGAAACGGGGTTTTGGTGGAAAATCCATAAAGGTTTGAAAAATGGCTTGTCCCACATTGATTTGGTGGGAAGTTTTGAGTGGGTTTATAAAGCATGGGATTGGAACTTGGGGTGTGCCCCAAAAGGTACCCAAGTTTTGTAGAGATGGAGGTTATGGGCAAAATGGGCTAGACCCATTGGACCCAAAAATCACTGCAAGCGGGTTGAGCTGGGCTTGGACGCAGGTGCATGGTATGAAGTTGGGATGGGCTTGTTCAGCCTAATACTAATCTTTTTGGGCCAAAAACATTTTAGTTCAATTTTATTTTATTTTTTTGGTAAAATAAAATTTGTCCAATTTAAATTTCAATTTTTTGAATTCGAAATTGGGTCTATTTTTCTCCCACCCGAATAGATTTGAATCTGTTTAAAATTTAGAAAACCCAAACAAATTTAAATCTGGGCAAAGTAGTTTTATCTGTTTGAATTTTGAACCCAACAGATTTAAATTTGTTCATTCAAAACCAAACAGGTTTTATACCTGTTCAAAACAGGTTTGCACCGGTTTAATTCAAAACCAGCAGCCACCAATCCATTTATAAGTAGGCAGCCCTTATTTGATGTTTTCATTCAATAATTTCATTTTAAATATTGTTTGCCTTCTCTGCATTTTTGTTGCCTTATTTTCCTTCTAAGAAAGAGTGTAAACACTTAGTGTGTTCGTTGTTCGAATAAATTGTAGTGTTGCATTTATTCGTTGATAGATCATTTTATCCTGAGAGATAGACATCCATATTCTGAGAGCATCGTGGAGAGGACGAATCTGTCTTAAGGACACAGTATCGAACACTGGACTTGATCAAAATATTATTCAAGAAATTAATTAAGTAAGTTGGTTATTTATTTTCTGTTTTATTTTATTTTATTTAAATCAGATTTTGATTTTGTTTTTGTAACAAAATAAAAATCTATTTTTCTTTATTTTAATTTATTTTTCTGGTTTGATTTTTGTAATCAAACAAATTATCTCTTTTCCTTTATTTCTTCAATATTCTAATTGTTGTTAAGTACACCATAGAATTTAATTTTCAAATACAGTGAAGATTGTCCAACAATCTTAAGACAGAGTTATTTTTTGTATCTTTATTGTATTTAATTTTTTGTGTTTTCACAAAGTGATATTCTGGTTGGAAAATACAAATAGTATTTATAAACTATTTGACAGATAGTAGTAATATACTGTCTATTTTCTTTGACAACTAGTAGTAATATACTGGTGCCATTAACAATTGCAGAATATTATTTGGTATTATAGAAAATTATTGTGGTTTTTTATTTTTCTGGTTTTAGTAACAAGGAGAATAAAATTATTTTGTGTTATAATTTATTTTCTGATTTTAGTAACTAGAAAATTAATTTGTGGTTTGTTTTTCTGATTTTTATAATCAAATATTATGGCTACTACAACTGAAACTACTGTCACGACCCAAACCCGCCCCTATGGGTTTAAGCATCGTAACCAGCCAGTAATCCGTGATTACCAAAGGCCTGCTTAATAGTAATGACATTAATACAGAGTAAGAGGCTGGCGGAAGCCAAACAGTAATAGAACGATGTCTAATGAGTGGTGGAAAAACTGAATGAGAAAAGAACATTCATAACCAAAAATATACATGTCAGATATAAACGGGTTAGGGACCGAATCCCTATACCACAACTGTACAATCAAAAGTCTTAATCAGTCTATACATAATAGAGACAAAAAGGGTGAATCTAAAACACCCCAAAAACAGCCTTGGCTTGACGGATTTGGAACCTCGAAGTGAGGCATAGTGGTTGGCTTGACAAAGCAGGAGCTTAACCCGACGCTCCTAGCTCTGGTCCGGTGCCTGGACACCTACATATAAACATAAACAGTGAGTTAAAGCCCAGTGAATAACAACTGTGTAAAGAGGTTAAGAATGGATGTCCTTTCAGTAGTTAAACAGTCATATCAGTCATTTAGAAACCGTAGCAGCCATATGTGGTACATCCAATAGCAAAACAGTACAGTAGGTCTTAACAGACCGAACAGTCAGTTGATGGCCATCATAACAGTAAACACTAGTAGTTCCAATCAATGGAACCGACAGAAATCTCCGTAACAGTGGCAGTAACAGTAACAGTAACAGTCAGTTGCTATGGATGCCACGAGTACAGTTCATAAATTAGGACAAACATTCATTCAGTAAACAATATCATTTCAGAAAACAGTACAGTTAATCATTCAGAAAATAATTATAATTTAGTATAGCTTTACAACATTGTTACTCACAGAGTTCTGGGCTACAAACAAGTTAATGAGCGCCCTCGGATGCCAACCCTACACAGTTACAGAATGAACACACACTAAGTTACACACTTGGGAAATCAATAACTTAGTCCCTATCTTGACTTGGTGTGGTTCTATACAATTATCCTCATCAACATGTCTTAAACCAGGCTTAGGAATGCCTAGGATGGAATGAGGATGCAAAGATGTACTTTAAAACACTTTTCAAAATTTTGCTGAAACAGGGGTCTCGCTCGAGCATGGCTTTCTACGCTCGAGCGGACATGCAGACAAAGGAGCTCCACTCGGGCGTGACTTCCCTCGCTCGAGCAGACTGTAAACTCATGAAAAAGTACTGGATGTACGATTTTCACGCTCGACGGACGCTCGACCTCCGCTCGAGCGTGAGACTCAGGTCCTCGCTCGAGTGTGAATTCTCTCGCTCGAGCGGACTGCAAAACATATGAACTTCTGGGCATATGCATTTCACACTCGAGCGTGACTTTCTACACTCGAGCGAAAGTGCATGTACTCAGAGTGTACCCTCGAGCGTGAAGTCCTCCGCTCGAGCGTGGATCCAAAATCTAGAATTGCCAGATTGATCCTCAAGCACAAAACTTAACTTCAAAAGCTCCAAATTCGATCCCCTTGGGCTAATTTTCTGGAAAACACTTGGAAACCAACAATATAACATGTTTTGAAGATCAATTTGTAAAATCAAGCCCAAATGTGAGACCATTGAACACAATTTCAAAGAAACTCCATGAATCAAGCAAGAACATGATGTAAATGCACCATGCATATGTCCATTTGAATTCAAAGCTTCTAACACATGATCAAATGGAAGATTTAGCTCCAAAATCATGGTGAATTCATGGGTTACAACTAAAATATGGACATGCATGTAAGGATTTCATGAAGAACAACTTCAAATTTCAAGAACATGTGCATGCATAAAAAAATTCACTCTCAACTCAACACTTTAAATCAAATCTTGACTCAGATCACTAATTTCCCCATGAGTCATGCAGGAACAACTTAAATTCACAACCAAGAAGGTGAATTCTTTACCTTAAGTCTTGAATTCCAAAAGGGCTAGCTCAATTTTGCAATTAACCTTCAAATCTTCTAAGTTCAAGCAAAATCTAGGTGAATTCAACCCTTTTCTTCTACTCTTCCTCTCATACGGTTTGGGTCTAGAAAAGGCTGAGGATATGATATGAAATGCAACAATTAAGTCCAAACAAAGTTTGTAGGAAATGGCCACTCAATGGCAATTTGGTAATAACCTCAAACTAATGTGATTTAACTATATTTAATCTAATTTAATCCTCCGAATCAAATTTTAATTTAACCTATCATAAAATCACATAAATTCTAATTAGCATATAACACTAATTAATTTCTGAATCTGTCGCCGATAAGGCTTTCAATTCGCAGTTCAAAACTTAAAACATGAACAGATCATTCTAAAGCTAACAGATAGAAAATGCAATTACAAACATCACACTCATATAATCAATTCAGGATTTCATCCTAAGCAGTTACTTAGCATGTTTAATCAAAGATTAGCACTCATCAGAGGTGAGGGTTGTCACAGGCTTCCCTCCTTAAAAAGAGTTTGGTCCTTCAAACTAGAATTACCTTCATTTTGGAAGAACACTGGATTTAGAGGAAACAGTTCAGGATATCTATTGATCATATCGTCTTCTCTTTCCCAGGTGGCATAAAAGCCACCATGGTTTTGCCAGTCCACTTTCACTAACGAAATTTCTTTGTTCCTCAACTTCTTAATTTGTCGGTTTACAACCTGAATAGGCCGTTCTTCATAAGTGTAGTCATCACTTAGCATTACATGGGTAAGCTCAATAACGTGGAAGGGATCCCGAAGGTAATCCCTCAACATCGAAATATGGAAGACATTGTGCATATGCTCCATTTCAGGAGGAAGCGCTACTTGATACGCCACCAGATTGATCTTTTCAATGATCTCATACGACCCAACATATCTCGATGTCAGCTTGCCCTTAACCCCAAAACGGGTCTGGCCTTTCATTGGTGTCACTTTAACAAAAACATGATCACCCACTTCATATTCCTTGTCCCGCCTTCGGATATCTGCATAACTTTTCTGTCGACTTTGTACGGTTTTCAATCTTTGTTGAATCAGTTTCACTTTTTTGGTGGTTTCTTGTACAATCTTGGGCCCAAGTAAAGGCCCATCTCCAACTTCTGCCCAGCAGATGGGAGATCAGCATTACCTGCCATATAAAGCCTCGAAAGGCGCCATACCAATGCTCGAGTGAAACTGTTGTTGTAGGCAAATTCAGCCAAAGGTAGATGACTTTCCCAATTCCCTCGGAAATCGAGAACAAACATCCGCAGCAAATCCTCCAGAGTCTGTATGGTTCTTTCTGATTGGCCATCTGTCTGAGGATGGTATGCACTACTCAGTCTCAATTCAATACCCAATGCTGTTTGAAGACTTTGCCAAAATCTTGATGTAAACTTCGAATCCCTATCAGAAACAATGGACACAGGCACTCCATGCAATCTAACAATCTCGTCAATATAAATTGTAGCCAATTTGTCCACATTATAAATTGTTTTGACAAGTAAGAAGTGAGCAGATTTAGTCAATCTATCAACAATAACCCAAATTGAATTCATACCTTTGCTGGAGCGAGATAAACCAACAATGAAATCCATAATAATATGTTCCCATTTCCACTCCGGTATTGGTAAGGGTTGCAGCAAGCCTGCGGGTCGTTGATGTTCGGCTTTGACTTGTTGGCAATGTAGACATTTCGACACAAAGTCGGCAATCTCTTTCTTCATTCCCGGCCTTCAGAAATTAAGTTTCAAGTCTTGGTACATTTTTGTATTTCCGGGATGGATGGAAAGTTTTGAATTGTGGTCTTCCTGCAAAATTCGTCTTTTCAATTCAGAATCATTCGGTACACACAATCTTCCCTAAAACTTTAATACATTATTTCCAAATCTAAAGTCCGGCCGTGGTTTGGATTCCCGTTCATCAATGATCTTCCTCAGAAGGTCATCTTGGTGTTGTTTCTCTTTAATCTCCTCAATCAATGTCGGTTAAGCAGAAATAGCAGCCAATGTCCCATCTTGTTCATGCAAAACAATCTCAACTTCAAATTTTTCAAGATCACACAGTAGTTCTTTCTGTTCGGTGAGTAAACAGGCTAAATTCCCAATTGATTTCCGGCTCAATGCATCAGTAACGGTGTTAGCTTTCCCCAGATGGTACAGAATTTGCTGGTCATAGTCTTTTATCAGTTCTAACCATCTCCGCTATCTCATGTTCAACTCTCTATGTGTAAAGAAGTATTTTAAACTCTTGTGGTCTATGTACACCTCACATGTTGCTCCATAAAGGTAATGAAGCCAAATTTTCAAGGCAAATACCACTACAGCAAGTTCTAAGTCATGAGTCGGGTAATTCTTTTCATGCGGTCTCAGTTGTCGGGAAGCATACGCAATAACTTTACCATTCTGCATTAATACACATCCCAAACCCTTATAAGAAGCATCACTAAATATGGTAAATCCATCAGTACCTGAGGGTAAGGTGAGAATCGGTGCAGTTACAAGTCGAGTCTTTAACTCTTGGAAGGCTGATTCTCTCTGATCGGTCCAGTCAAATGATATTCCCTTCTGAGTCAACTGAGTCAATGGTAAGGCAATTTTGGAGAAGTCTTTCACAAACCTTCTGTAGTACCCGGCTAAACCCAAGAAACTCCGAACTTCAATAACATTCATCGGTCTAGGCCAGTTCACCACTGCTTCAATTTTCTGTGGATCAACTGAAATGCCATCCCTACTAATCACATGTCCCAAAAACATAACATTATCAAGCCAAAATTCACATTTCGCTAGTTTCACATATAGTTTCTGTTCTCTTAAGGTTTGTAAGGCAATTCTCAAATGATGTTCGTGTTCTTCTTTACTCTTGGAATAAATCAAAATGTCATCTATGAAAACAACTACAAATTCATCGAGGAATAGTTTGAAAACTCTGTTCATAAGGTCCATAAATGCAGCAGGTGCATTAGTAACTCCGAAAGGCATAACAAGAAATTCATAATGTCCGTACCTCGTTCGGAAAGCAGTCTTTTCAATGTCCCCTATCTTAAATTTTAACTGGTGGTATCCGGATCTAAGGTCAATTTTGGAGAACACTTGAGCACCCTGTAACTGATCAAATAAGTCATCAATACGAGGCAATGGATATTTGTTTTTCACGGTTACCTTGTTCAGTTTGCAATAGTCAATGCAGAGTCTTAGTGAGCCGTCTTTCTTTTTCACAAATAAGACTGGTGCGCCCCACGGTGAAGTATTGGGCCTGATGAACTTCTTATCCAACAATTCTTGCAGTTGAACTTTCAATTCCTTCAATTCAGTAGGTGCCATTCTGTAAGGAGCTTTAGAAACTGACTGTGTACCCGGTAATACTTCAATTGTGAACTCAATCTCCCTATCAATCAAATCCCCTAGCAAATCATCTGGAAAAACATCTGGAAATTCTCTGACTATAGGAATACTGTCCACATCAGCTTTAGCATCAGTAGGTACAGTCAATATGCAACATAGATACCCTTTACACTCCTTTCTAATTAGTTTAAAAGCTTTCATAGATGAAATTAAGTATGGGGGAGGTACTACACCAACTCTGTTAAACACAAATTCAGGTAAACCAGGTGGACGAAAAACAACTTGTTTCGTTACACAGTCTATGGTAGCATGATATTTTGTTAACCAGTCCATTCCCAAAATTACGTCAAAATGATCGATGTTCAAAGGCAGTAAATCAATATACAAATGTACATCCCCAACAATAATCTCACATGCAGGATACATATAGGCATAAGTCATGGATCCACCAACGGGTGAAGATACAGCTAACAAATAGTTCATGGGTTCCAATGGTCTATTTAATTTCTGTGAAAAAACATGCGAGACATATGAATGTGTAGACCCCGAATCAATCAGAATATATGCGTTTTGGGCACAAATTGAGAGTATATCTGACACAACTGTCTCAGTATTCTGCACATCTCCGGGTACGAGTGCAAACACCCGGCCTTGCCTTAAAGGCTCCTTTCCAGTATCTTTGGGGTTGGGTTTCGATAGAGCAGTTGATGCTACGGCACTAGCTGCAGCTTTACCAGTGCCTTGAGAAGTGGAAGGGCAATCTTTGACCATGTGGCCCACCTTGCCACACCTGTAACAAGCACCCGAAATTTTGTAGCAAACTCCCTTATACCTCTTCCCACATTCAGAGCAAGGTGGTATGGAACCAATTCCCTGACTAGAACTATTCGTTGACCCAGTATTCTGCTTTTTATTCGATGAGCTATTCCAACCTTTCTTAAACTTGAAGCCCCGTCTCCTACCGCGCCACTCGGTCGCGAGTGCTTCAGTTTGTTTCAGTGCTTCAATATTCGACTCAGCTATTATTGCTCGGTCGAGAACATCCACATATTTAAGCAATTTCAGGATATTAATTCGATCAAGTATCTCAACATTGAGTCCGCCTTTAAACTTCCTGGCCTTTTTGTAATCAGTATCCACCATGTATAGAGCATATTTGGTGAGTTTAGTGAATTTAGATTCATACTCTGCTACCGACATGGTGCCATGTTTTAACTATTCAAACTCAGTCACTTTGCGGTCTCGGACACACAGGGGAAAGTATTTTTCAAAGAAGGACTCCTTAAACTGAGCCCAAGTCATGACAGTATTTGCATCACGGACAATCATCCACCACCGTCTAGCTTCTTCTGGTAAAGTGAAGGTAGCTAGTAACACCTTGTGCGCCTCCGAACACGGAAACACTTCAAATAATTTCTCAGTTTCAAGAACCCATGCTTCGGCCTTTAATGGTTCAAGGCCTCCTTAGAAGGATGTTGGTTTCATTTTGCTGAACTTCTGTGTCAGAGCAATTATATCATCATTAACATTCTGTTCAGGTTGTACTGGAGGAGGTGGGGGTTGTTGGTTCTGTTGTTGTCTTAAGGCCTCCGTCAACAGTTCAACCGTTCTTTCTAATCTTGCCATTCTGGCATCAAATGATTTTGTTTCATCAGCAATTCTTGCATTGTCCATTTCACTATATGCAATACAGTAAGCATAAATATAGGAAGTTGCATACTTGAACACATTAGCACATTATTCATATCATAGTCACACACACTTTCTCATGCTCATGCAATGCCCTAATTACTTTTCTAGGACATCCTATAGCTCATTTGGACACGTGTGTACGGTATAACTCATGCTTTGGTATCGCTCTGATACCACTCTGTCACGACCCAAACCTGCCCCTATGGGTTTAAGAATCGTAACTAGCCAGTAATCCATGATCACCAAAGGCCTGCTTAACAGTAATGACATAAATACAGAGTAAGGGGCTGGCAGAAGCCAAACAGTAATAGAACAATGTCCAATAAGCTGTGGAAAAACTGAATGAGAAAAGTACATTCATAACCAAAAATATACATGTCAGATATAAACGGGTTAGGGACCGAATCCCTATACCACAACTGTACAGTCAAAAGCCTTAATCAGTCTATACATAACAGAGACAAAAAGGGTGAATCTAAAACACCCCAAAAGCAGCCTTGGCTTGACGGATTTGGAACCTCGAAGTGAGGCACAGTGGTTGGCTTGACAAAACAGGAGCTTAACCCGACACTCCTAGCTCCGGTCCGGTGCCTGGACACCTACATATAAATATAAACAGTGAGTTAAAGCTTAGTGAATAACAACTGTGTAAAGAGGTTAAGAATGGATGTCCTTTCGTAGTTAAACAGTCATATCAGTCATTTAGAAACCGTAGCAGCCATATGTGGTACATCTAATAGCAAAACAGTACAGTAGGTCTTAACAGACCAAACAGTCAGTTGATGGTCATCATAACAGTAAACACTAGTAGTTCCAATCAATGGAACCGCCAGAGATCTCTGTAACAGTAGCAGTAACAGTAACAGTAACAGTAACAGTCAGTTGCTATGAATGCCACGAGTACAGTTCATAAATTAGGACAAACATTCATTCAGTAAACAATATCATTTCAGAAAACAGTATAGTTAATCATTCAGAAAATAATTATAATTTAACATAGCTTTAAAACATTGTTACTTACAGAGTTCTGGGCTACAAACAAGTTAATGAGCGCCCTCGGATGCCAACCCTACACAGCAGTGGCAGTAACAGTGGCAGTAACAGTCAGTTGCTATGGATGCCACGAGTACAGTTCATAAATTAGGACAAACATTCATTCAGTAAACAATATCATTTCAGAAAACAGTATAGTTAATCATTCAGAAAATAATTATAATTTAACATAGCTTTAAAACATTGTTACTTACAGAGTTCTGGGCTACAAACAAGTTAATGAGCGCCCTCGGATGCCAACCCTACACAGTTACAGAATGAACACATACTAAGTTACACACTTGAGAAATCAATAATTTAGTCCCTATCTTGACTTGGTGTGGTTCTATACAATTATCCTCATCAAGATGTCTTAAACTAGGCCTAGGAATGCCTAGGATGGAATAAGGATGCAAAGATGTACTTTAAAACACTTTTCAAAATTTTGCTGAAACAGGGGTCTCGCTCGAGCGTGGCTTTCTACGCTTGAGCGGACATGCAGACAAAGGAGCTCTGCTAGAGCGTGACTTCCCTCGCTTGAGCGGACTATAAACTCATGAAAAAGTACTGGATGCATGATTTTCACGCTCGACAGACGCTCGACCTCCGCTCTAGCGTGAGACTCAGGTCCTCGCTCGAGCGTGAATTCTCTCGCTCGAGCGGACTGCAAAACATATGAACTTCTAGGCATATGCATTTCACGCTCAAGCGTGACGTTTTACGCTCGAGCGGAAGTGCATGTACTCAGAGTGTACGCTCGAGCGTGAAGTCCCTGCTCGAGCGTGGATCCAAAATCTGGAATTTCTAGATTGATCCTCAAGCACAAAACTTAACTTCAAAAGCTCCAAATTCGATCCCCTTGGGCTAATTTTCTGGAAAACGCTTGGAAACCAACAACATAACATGTTTTGAAGATCAATTTGTAAAATCAAGCCCAAAGGTGAGACCATTGAACACAATTTCAAAGAAACTCCATGAATCAAACAAGAACATGATGTAAATGCACCATGCATGTGTCTATTTGAATTCAAAGCTTCTAACACATGATCAAATGCAAGAATTAGCTCCAAAATCATGGTGAATTCATGGGTTACAACTAAAATATGGACATGCATGTGAGGATTTCATGAAGAACAACTTCAAATTTTAAGAACATGTATATGTATGCAAGAATTCACTCTCAACTAAACACTTTAAATCAAATCTTGTCTTAGATCACTAGTTTTCCCATGAATCATGCACGGACAACTTAAATTCACAACCAAGAAGGTGAATTCTTTACCTTAAGTCTTGAATTCCAAAAGTGCTAACTCAATTTTGCAATTAACCTTCAAATCTTCTAAGTTCAAGCAAAATCTAGGTGAATTCAACCCTTTTCTTCTACTCTTCCTCTCTCATACGGTTTAGGTCTAGAAAAGGCTAAGGAGATGATATGAGATGCAACAATTAAGTCCAAACAAAGTTTGTAGGAAATGGCCACTCAATGGCAATTTGGTAATAACCTTAAACTAATGTGATTTAACTATATTTAATCTAATTTAATCCTTTCGAATCAAATTTTAATTTAATCTATCATAAAATCACATAAATTCTAATTAGCATATAACACTAATTAATTTCTGAATCGGTCGCCGATAAGGCTTTCAATTCGCAGTTCGATACTTAAAACATGAACAGATCATTCTAAAGCTAACAGATAAAAATGTAATTAAAACATCACACTTATATAATCAATTCAGGATTTCATCCTAAGCAGTTACTTATCATGCTTAATCAGAGATTAGCACTCATCAGAGGTGAGGGTTGTCACAACTGCAACTGGAAGTGGAACTCCAATAGTTACACCAACACCGGTCCCTATCCAGAACCTTGTTCAAGTACCAATAAATCATGGAGAAAAAAGGAAAAAATTTAACGGTACTGAGTATAAGAGATGGCAGCAGAAGATGCTGCTCTATCTTACAACTCTAAATTTGGCCTGTTTTCTCCGTGAAGAGGCTCCAGCACTTAAAGAGGATGAAAGTGATCGGTAAGTTGTTGCCGCTGTAGATGCTTGGAAACATTCAGATTTCCTATGCAGAAACTATATCCTCAATGGCCTTGACAACATGTTGTATGATGTTTATAACCCTCTAAAGTCAGCAAAAGAATTGTGGGATTCTTTGGAGAAGAAATACAAGATAGAGGATGCCGGCACGAAGAAATTAGTTGTCGGTAAATTTCTGGACTTTGTTATGGTAGGCTCCCAAACGGTAATTTCTTAAGTTCAAAAATTTTCAAATAATTTTGCATGATATTCATTTAGAAGGTATGTATCTTAACGAGTCTTTCCAAGTCGTTGCTCTAGTGGAAAAGTTACCACCGGCTTGGAAAGATTTCAAAAATTATTTAAAACATAAATTCAAGGAGATAACCATGGATGAATTGATTGTAAGATTGAGAATTGAGGAAGATAATTAAAAGGCTGACAAGAGAAATGGGAAAAATGCCATTGAGTCCAAGGCTAATGTGGTTGAACAAGTTCACAAACCACATAACAAAAAGAGGAAGTTTACTAGAGATGGTCCTACACAAGGCGACAATAATGACAACAAGAAGTTCAAAGAAAAATGCTATAACTGTGGCAAGACTAGACATCAAGCTTCTAACTGCCGCCGCCCTAAGAAGGATCGCGGAAGTAGCCACAAGAAGACTACCAATCAGGCCAATGTAAATGAACTAGATTACATCTCTGACGGGTGAATGACATCAACCTCTCTACTGTGGTGTCTGAGGCTAATTTGGTTGGAAATCCAAAGGAGTGATGGCTTGACACTAGAGCAACTCGTCACATATGTGCGGATAAGAAGATGTTCACTACCTACAATGAGGCTGCAAATGGTGAACAACTTTTCATGGAAAATTCTTTTACTTCTATTGTGGCTGGATAAGGAAAAGTGATCTTGAAGATGACATCAGGGAA
Source organism: Camellia sinensis (assembly GCF_004153795.1). Lineage (NCBI taxonomy): Eukaryota > Viridiplantae > Streptophyta > Magnoliopsida > Ericales > Theaceae > Camellia > Camellia sinensis. The sequence goes on from NW_021026528.1 coordinate 943,716, forward strand.
AGAACTGACCCTCAACTACGTACTGCATGTATCTAACATCCGGAAGAATTTGATTTCTGGCTCTTTGTTAAGTAAAAATGGTTTTAGTCTTGTATTTGAATCTGATAAATTTGTATTATCAAAGAGTGATATGTATGTTGGTAAGGGGTACATGAGTGATGGCCTCTTCAAATTAAATGTAATGACAGTTGTACCAAAAGTGACTATGAATAAGAATAACACATCTTTTACTTATATTCTTGAGTTGAATTTATGGTATGGTCGATTAGGACATGTAAATTTTGATGCTTTACGTAGATTAATTGGTTTGGATTATATACGAAAGTTTGAAATTGATCCTAATCATAAATATGAAATTTGTGTAGAAGCGAAACTAACTAAGGCTCCATTTAAATCTGTTGAAAGGAAAACCAAACCTCTAGAATTAATTCATATAGATGTATGTGATCTTAAATTTGTTCAAACTAGAGGAGGCAAAAAATATTTCATAGCATTTATCGATGATTGCACAAGATATAGTTATGTTTATTTACCTAGAAGTAAAGATGAAGCCTTAGAAATGTTTAAACTCTACAAAACAGAAGTTGAAAATCAACTTGGTAAAACCATTGAAATGGTTAGAAGTGATAGGGGTGGTGAATATGATGCACCATTAAATGAATTTTATGCACAACATGGCATTATTTACCAAACTACAGCACCCTATTCTCCTCAGCAAAATGGAATTGCTGAAATTAAGAATAGAACCCTAAAAGAAATGATGAATGCCATGTTACTAAGTTCAGACTTACCACAGAACTTGTGGGGGGAAGCAATATTGTCTGCTAATTATGTTCTTAACAAAATACCCCACAAGAAAACCAACAATACTCCTTATGAATTGTGAAAATGTCGATCTCCTTCCTACAAATACTTAAAAGTGTAGGGGTGCTTGACAAAAGTTGAAGTTCCTGCTCCTAAAAAGACTAAGATTGGACCAAAAACAGTAAATTCTGTGTTTATTGATTATGTTCAAAGTAATAGTGAATATCGGTTTCTGACTTATAAATCAGAAATACTTGATATAAATATGAACACTATTATAGAGTCAAGGAATGCTGTGTTTTTTGAACATATCTTTCCTTACAAGAAAAAACAGGAATTAAGTTCACAGAAAAGAAATTATTATTGTACACAAATTCAAGAGACTAATGACAATCAAACAAAAAAGACTAATAATGGTCTCGACCAGTAGGATTTAACTAATGATGAACCAAGAAGAAGTAAGAGAACGAGAACATCAAAATCCTTTGGTCCAGATTTTCTGACATACCTGTTAGAAAATGAACCTCAAAGTTTTAAGAAAGCAATGACAGGTCTAGAAGCACCTTTGTGGAAAGAGGCTGTTAATAATGAAATTGAATCCATTATGAAAAATCACACTTAGGAATTGGTGGATCTTCCACGTGGTTCTAAACCTCTTGGATATAAGTGGATATTCAAGAGAAAAATAAAAGCAAATGGTTCAATAGATAAGTATAAAGCAAGACTTGTAGTAACAGGTTACAGACAAAAGGAAGGTCTAGACTATTTGACACATATTCCCCTGTGACAAGAATAACATCCATTCGCATGCTTATTGCTATAGCAGCGTTATTTAATTTAGAATACATCAAATGGATGTTAAGACAACTGTCTTAAATGGTGATCTAAATAAAGAGATCTATATGGAGCAACCCGAAGGGTTTGTAGTACCGAGGCAAGAAAAGAAAGTTTGTCGGCTTGGAAAATCTCTTTATGGATTAAAACAAGCACCTAAGCAATGGCATGAAAAATTTGATCATGCTATACTTACTAATGGGTTCAAGATAAACGAATGTGACAAGTGCATCTATGTTAAAAACACTGACAAAGGTTATCCCATCGTTTGTCTTTATGTGGATGACATGCTTATCATTAAAATCAGTCAAAACATGATCAAATCAACTAAGCAAATGTTGAACAAAAGATTTGATATGAAAGATATGGGGGTCACAGATGTAATATTAGGAATGAAAATTACTAAAACATCTGACGGATATGCATTATCTTAATTACATTATATTGAGAAAATTCTTAGTAAATTTATCAATGATGACATGAATGTAGAACACCTGTAGACATCAGTCTTTATTTATCGAAAAATAAAGGTGATGCAATGTCTCAGTTAAAATACTCCCAAATCATTGGAAGCCTAATGTACCTAATGAATTGTACTCGTCCTGATATAGCTTATACTGTCAGTAAATTGATTAGGTACACTAGTAACCCCGGAGAAGATCATTGGAAAGGGATCATTCGGGTTCTTAGATATCTAAGATTTACTCGTGATCATGGTTTGAACTTTACTATGTAAAGACGCACTTGTGCAATCTATAACAACCAATCCTAAGAAGGTAGCTAGATCTTCTCTCTTGTTCCCTAGCTTCATAAAGAAAAGAGAAGGTCAAGGTTTGAATCTACTACGGCTAACCTCTTCTGGAGCTAGGGCAGTTCGGTCTCCGAAACCACCGATCCGCGTAGGTAAGTAGCAGCTATCTCCGACCGAGCATAACCGATTGATGGTAATAAAGACAAGGGCGGGGGCGTGGGATTTCATGAATAAGTAGAAAGATGCACCTTTCCTGTATTGCAAGGTGAGATAAGGTTTTTCTTACTTCTCTGGGATTGGATGAGGATGAACTTCTAGAGAATAGATCCTAGGGCGCTCTTCTCGTAGCTAGGCTTTCTAGGTCCGAGTAGCTAGGTTGTTCTAGAGCTTCCCTATCCTGTCTGTGAGTAAAAAATCAAGACGAGTATAAGAGATACTCACAATGAGAATCATCTATACGAGTGTCGAACTGGGACCAGTTCTATGAGAATGAAAAGGCTAAATTCTCTAAAAGTACTCATGGACGATCAGGTGCGTTCAAGGCCAAAATGAACACAACCGTGAGAACCACGATATGTCAAAAGATATTTTGAGTGAAATCTATTGTCTTGGTTTACACAAACGGCTAAACAATTCAAGGCATCGCGTCCGTTGGTTAGCTAGTAAGTCTGATAGGTTATCACTAGAGAAGGTTCAAAGCCAAAAGCTACCTATCCTAATGCAAGATATTTTCGATTTATACTCTTTCGACAAATTCTGCATATTGTTGCATTTCCGTTGTCATCAAATTCCATTCATGTGGGGGATTGTTAGAAGTGGTTTGGAAATTCTGAGTAAAAAACAGAATTTTTTCCTAACTTTGATCTATTATTTAGGTGAGACCCGTACGCCAAAATTAGCGGGTCTAAGTGGTAACGTGTTCTATGCCGTGTTGTGATTCACGTGGTATATTTGGTTGTTCAAAACCATTATCGAGTGAATGGGAAATTGAAGCCAAAGTGTGCTCCATAGAAATGGAGTTTTGGTGGAAAATCCATAAAGGTTTGAAAAATGGCTTGTCCCACATTGATTTGGTAGGAAGTTTTGAATGGGTTTATAAGGCGTGGGATTGGAGCTTGGGGTGAGCCCCAAGGGATACCCAAGTTTTGTAGAGAGTGAGGTTATGGGCAAAATAGGCTAGACCCATTGGACCCAAAAATCACCACACACGGGTGTGTGATGTGAGGTTGGGTTGGGCTTGTCTGGCCCAATACTAATCTTTTTGGGCCAAAAATATTTGAATTCAAATTTTTTTTTTTTGCTAAAATAAAATTTGTCCAATTTAAATTTCAATTTTTTGAATTCGAAATTGGGTCCGTTTTTCTCCCACCCGAAGAGAATTGAATCTGTTTAAAATTCAAAAAACCCGGACAAATTTAAATATGGGCAAAACAATTTTATCTGTTTGAATTTTGAACCCAATAGGTTTAAATATGTTCATTCAAAACCAAACAAGGTTCATACCTGTTCAAAACAGGTTTGCACATATTTAATTCAAAACCAGCAGCCACCAATCCGTCTATAAATAGGCAGCACTCATTTGATGTTTTCATTCAATAATTTCGTCCTAAATATTGTCTGCCTTCTCTGCATTTTTGCTGCATTACTTTCCTTCTAAGAAAGAGTGTAAACACTTAGTGTGTTCGTTGTTCGAATAAATTGTAGTGCTGCATTTATTCGTTGATAGATCATTTCATCCTAGAAGATAGGCGTCCATATTCTGAAAGCACTGTGGAGAGGATAAATCTGTTTTAAGGACACAATGTCGAATACTGGACTTGATCATAATATTATTCAAGAAATTAATCAAGTAAGTTAGTTATTTATTTTATGTTTTATTTTATTTTATTTAAATCAGATTTTGATTTTGTTTTTCTAACACAATAAAAATCTGTTTTTCTTTATTTTATTTTATTTTTTTTGATTTAATTTTTGTAATCAAACAAATTCTCTCATTTCCTTTATTTCTTCAGTATTCTAGTTGTTATTAAGTACACAACAGAATTTAATTTTCAAATACAATGAAAATTGTCCAACACCACATTGTGCAAATTTCACACGCATATGAGAAATTCGGTAAAACTTTTAGTTTCTACCATTTTTGTAGTACAATTAACCCTTCATTATAAAAATAAAAAAAGCTTTTCTCATTATTTTTCTATCCGTTGATATAATTACAACTTTCATACAAACTTCTATATGAAGTTTTCATAATGCATTTTGTAATCATGGTTCTAATTTTCAATCATTAATTCACACAATTTGTATAATACCACAAGTTAGGTAGTTGAACTAAATGGTCCATGTTTCAAGAAACCTAACTTATAACTGATAGAAAAACTTCCATGGAAAATTTTTTTGTGTGCTTTTCAAAAGCAGCTTCCTCAAATTATGCTATAATTAAAGGGCATCCCTAAAGTAACAAAGCCTAATCATTATCCTATCCTCAAACATAGTGGAAGGCTCATCAATCCACTGTTAATAAAAATTAATGCACTACAGAGATAATTGGCCCCCACTTTTTTTTTTTGGGGGGGGGGGGGCTATTTGAAGAACATAAGTGATTGTATTTGGATTTTCATCATATTCATTTATTTTTAAAGAAAGTATTATACATAAATAAATTTTTTATTAATTGTTTTATCAGTAAACAATGATTTATTAATGAAAGTTCACTACATATATGTAACAGTAAAAAGAAAATTTATTTATGTATATCATTACTCATTTTTAATAGATAATCCTTCAACTTGAGTAGAACAAGTTAATGAAAGTAGTCAAAATTGGAGGGCAAAGAAACCAAGCCAAGTGGAGTAGTGCAGCATTTAAGCTCGGTTTGTTTATTAATTGTGCTTGAATTTAAGTTCAAACTCAACACATTAAATATTAATCAAGATTGAACATTGCTTAAAGTTTGAATCAGAAGTGAAATTTATATTATTATCTACATTATAAATATTATTATATCATATATAATACACTTACATTATTAAATACATACACAATATATTTATATATATATATATATATATTTTTGTATATATAGTAATTAACTGAATTTATTTTAATAGCTCAACTTGTTTATTTGCATTGAAATTGTTAGCTACCGTCATGGGATCAATAACTTTAAACGCAAATGGCTTATAGAATAGAGATTCTGCATTCTTTTGGTTTGTTAATTGTCCTTTAATTGAATTCGCTTTAATATCTCCTAAATACTCCTAATTAATTAATGTTGTTGAATTTATTGACTCAAATAGTAAATGGAATTCCTCATCTTCTTCCTCAAACTATTCTTAATTCTAATGCTTAATTAGAAACCCTCTTGTTAAGCAAGAAAGAAACAACTCTTTCAAAGGTAGAGTCACCATAGACTCTATTTATTATCATGGTAAATTAATGTATGAAGATGTACATACACTTATTTCAGTTCGATACGTTCACCTACAAGACTCCCATTTGACTGTATATGGCATGGTAATCTCAAATTTGCATGGTAATCTCAAATTTAAACTTAAATTCAGGCTGCGTTTGGCAATAAATTAAATCAGTCAAAAAATATATAAAAGAAAAGTTACAAAGTCATACAAAAAATCAGGATAAATTACAAATACACTCCATAAGGTTTGCTTTAAATACGAATTGCTCTCTGTGATTCTGAAAATTATATCTTGTCTCTTTAAATTTTTAATCACATAATAAATAACCTCTTTTATTAATAAATCATCAAATCAATTAATAATTTTTAATAATATCATAAATATATTTTAATTAACGGTTCAAATAATTTTTTCATTGGATAAGAGAATAGTTAGAATTTTTTTTATTAATTTTGTTAAATAAAAAATTCTGACAATGAGATATTTGTAATTTTGAAAACCACTTGGAATAATCTGTGTTTTAAACAAATTTTAAAAGATGTATTTGTATTTTACCAAAAAAAAAATATTCATTTTTATTCTCTCTACTTTTTCTAATTTTTTATATATATAAAAAATCAGAAAACTATTCTGAAACAATTTAGGTCATGTTTGGTTTAGTTTTCAGAAAAATTTTCTGAAAAACTAAAATTTAATTTGATGAAAGAAATAAAAAAAAAATCAAAAATACTTGTCATTTTTATATAATTTTATCTTTTAAGGGTCAAAAATAAGTTTTAAAAAATTAAACAACATTTTTTGTATTTATTTTTATCAAACTAGTTTCCATTTTTTTTTTTTTTTTTAAAAATGACAAAAATTTCTGGCCAAAACCAACACTTTAAGTTGAAATACAAAACAAACCAACCAAGCATGAACTGTTTTTGTAACCTACCCAAAATACTAAACAACAATAAGATATCAAGGCCACGGTCCTCCAAAAATGACATCCACACATTTGAATAATGTAACAACACTACAAATCAAGGGCAGTTTTCATGGCCTGCATTAACCCCACCTTTAGTGGGGCAAAAACAATTGGTCTGACACATTTTTCTGTATAAATTTCAGTAAATAAAAGCATCTTCAATGATTTGTTATTGGAGTTATTATTATCATAATTTGGTAATTACAAACAAAAAATGAGCTCTAATAGTTGGCTATAACAGTGATCAAATTTGACAAATTGACACAAGTTTTGGTAGTTGCCATTACTAACAACTCATCAAGTAAAACCTTCCTCCTTTCCTCCTTCCTAGCAAAACATTTCTTTTTTCCGCCTGTTACTTTTGTAGAACCAAACACAAAAACTGAGGTGTTCTAGAGACCGATCATTTCGAACACACCAGTTTCTATATTTAGTTTTACCAAAATCATAACTGACTAAAGAGTACTATTACTATAATTTTACAATTTTTTACTATTTATCACTATAATTTGACGTTATCATAACATTTACAAATACTCGAATATATTGCTTTGTCTACTAAACTATTTTATTTTATTTTTGTGCACAAGCACATGGTAGTATATGTGTAAATGGGGATCTATGAACATGTCATATGGTGTCATAAAGCAACCAAAACACCCAGCTCTATGTACCTGAAATGAGTTGTCAATATATATATATATATATTACCTGAAACGTATTCTAGTTTTTTTTTTTTTTTGATAGTTGATGCTCACCAAAAAGGGACCAATCTCCAAATTCTTTGTGGGGGTCTAGAACAATTGTTGGGCAGCATGTGCATCACTGCTGATATGAGATGGCTAGACCACCCCCACTAAGCTCATTTATTTGTATATATATATATTTATTTATATATTAATGGTAGGTATACGCAATTTATATATTAAAAAAAATTTATAATCATAAAAAAGATGAATAAGATTGTTCATGCTTGCAAAATTTTAAATTTTTGAATCAGTTTAACTTTTTCACATGGAATAGTAATTTTCAAACCGATCAATTGTTGTGGGTATTTTTTAAAAAACAAAATGTTCACACCAAATTGGTATATTTTATATAACCATGCTTTGGGCTAAAATAGTTATATAAGATAAAATAAATGATTCTAATTAAATAGGACAAAATGTTACATTCAATTCATAATCATTTCATTTTTTTTTTCTCACAACAGTAAAAAAAAAGTCACAAAATCTCAAACGAAACTTTTTAACCCCAAACTAAAATAACTAACATGACAATCTGTGATGTAGAGTCTCCATACAATCACTTACAAAATACTTGTTTCAATTAAGACTAGAGATAATACCAAGATAAATCAAACTTCGAATAAATTTAAAATGTCTACATTTTACGATAAATTATCAATAAGTCTTAACAATTTGGCTTAATTTTCATCAAATCTTAATACAATCGTCGTTAAAAATGATTTTTTGTGACGATTTTTTATATATGTCACTAAAAATTAACAATTAGTGACTTTTTTTTGTCACATTATAAATTGTCGCTAAAAATTACAATTAGTGACGTTTTTCTTTGACGAAATTTTCAAATTGTCCCTAAAAGTTGAAAATTAGTGACTTTTTTTTGAGGATTTTTTAAACTGTCACTAAAACTTATAATTAGTGATATTTTTTGTGACGATTTTCAAACTGTCGTTGAAAGTTTACAATTAATGACGTTTTATAATAGTGTATGATGAAAAATGTCATTAATTATCATAAGACCTGTTAGATAATAAATACATTTAATAAGACGTACGCATAAATTCCTCTAAATTTTACGCTTCATCTCAAAACAAGCTTGTTTACTATTAGTACATGAAGATTATAAATGCAATAATCAAATGTTTTCAATCATAAGATAATAAATAGAAACCAAGCAAATACATTAAATATAGGGTAAATTATACTTACACTTTTGAAATTTGAGTTTAATACATATCACTTTTTGATGTTTGAGGAATTACACCAACTCTTTTGTTATTGTAATTATTTAAACAGAATGAAAACATTAAACTCATGCACTATTTCCTTTCTTTACTTTATTTTCTTTGTTTTTTCTTTTTTTCCTTTGCTTTACTTTTTTTCAATATCATTTTTTTTTTTATATTAAGAGTTGCTACTTTTTATATAAGAAAGGATTTATGAAATGAAATTATTAACCATAGGGGGTGAGAATATAATTTTCAAAACATCACAAGATGAAATATAATTGAATCAAATCTCAAAAAGTGTCAATGTAATTCACCCTTTAATATAAGATACACGTGATTTTATAATGTGTTTACATTTATAAAAAGAAGAAGATCAAATTCACTATTATCAATAAGAATTTTGAACCTCACAACTCAATATGAAATGAAAAATGCTATGTATCCCATATATTTTAGGAAAATTTGGCTATAAACCTCTCTTATCTTCTTTTTATTATTAAAAGGACCCAAAAAAAATATATTTTTAAAACCCCCTTATAATTATAAAGTTTTGTATAAATGACAAAATTTATTATTTAAATATTTTATCAAATTATTTTACCCTCAACTAAATCTTCCCTGATCACCATCTCAATCTCTTAAGTTTCGTCTAATACAACTATTGCTTATACATAGACGATGACACCGTGGCTAGGGTTTCAAAGGAGATCTGGTCGGAGTGACCATATCTGGTAGCAAAACCGATGCCGACGACCTCACAGGCCTCTCTGCCACCGTGGCCGACGACTATAAGAACGGTTGACCTCACCAACTACCCTCATGAAGAACCTACTCTCTCTCCTACTCACCTCAATTATTCACTATGGACCTCTATTATTCACAATTTTGATGCATAATAAGGTATTATTCTTCATGTTTGATTGTGATTTTATTGAAATTAGGGTTTTAAATGAACGAGCTAAATCGAGAATTTAGGATTCGAGATTTGATATTGTTTTCCATTAATGGTGGATTTGAGCAAGTTTTTTATAATTATTGTAGATTAAAGATCCTCTACCACCTATGGTGGTTGATTGTTGCGAAGTGATCTCCCACGGCAAAAGTGAAGAAAAGAAGTTGGAAAGGGAGATTCTGTTTGGGAGCTTCTGGTCTTCCGAATTTAGTCTCGCAACTTTTGTTTGGTGTTCAATCACACTATTTGTATAGATAAAAGGCTGTGATTTGTTCAAAAATTTGATTTGTTTTTTTTCGATCTTCTCAAGTTCTTTTTTTTTAATTATTATTATTATGTAAGTTTAGATCATTTTTTGTTATTGTTGATGATGATAAAGAAACATATTGCAACAGATACACTCTTTTTTTTCTTGTGTTGATGTTGATGAAAATGAGACAGATTATTATAGATATGGAGAACATGAATCTGAGCTGTAGATGTCACCTTGTTGTTTCCAATTGGCTTCTTTTTTATTTGTTAATAGATCTTAAAGTAAAATTTGACTCTGGTTCGTTCATTTAGTATGTATTTTATTTTTTATGACAGTAAAATTTTACTCTAGTTAAAAACATGATGATTTGCTTAACAGTATAAAATTTTACTTTCAATCATAGTAAACTTTACTCTGATTCAGAGTAAAATTGTACTTTCAGAGGAAAGTTTAGTATGATTCAAAGTAAAATTTACTCTGAAATTTTACTCTGGTTAAAAACATGTTAATTTGTTTAACAATAAAAAATTTTATTTTGAATCATAGTAAACCTTATTCTGATTGAGAGTAAAATTTTACTCTGAATCAGTTACTGTGATTCAAAGTAAAATCTTACTCTGAAATACACTATGAGGATGGCTTAATAGGAGAGTTAATAGATATGAGGGTAATATAGTAAAAGAAATAAGTTTTAAAATATTATGAGGTTTTAAAAGTACCTATACAATTCTTGTCCTATTGAAAGACAAATTAGACAGTAAGGAGCCTATTACCAAATCCCTCAATATTTTATCAAACCTCTGACATGGGGTGAGACTCACACAAATCTACATATATATAATCTTACACTCATATAAAAAATTTAATAAAATATTTGATAGAATATTTAGAATACTTAGTTCACATAACTCATGAAATCCTAATCAAAAATACAATAAATACCTTCAATAGATACCTTCAAAAGTTTGAACCGAAGACACTGCCCCCACTTGGATCCAAAGTCAAGTGTGAAAGGCGTCTTACGTAATACAATAAAAATACAACACATCTCCCAATAATGACAATCATTTCTTTCATAAAAATCTCAAGCATCTTTAGGAAAACAGTCGTGTTACTAACTACTAATTTAATGGCTTTAAATCTATCACTAATGAGGTGGTAAAATAAAAAGAAAAAAAAAACAAACAAACAAACAAATACAATACATCATGTAGCAGATCATTAGTGGTAGCTCTAATTAGAGCTCCCATTCATTTTTCTTTAAGAAAAAGGACAGTGTAGGCCAATGCTGACGGTTATGGCAAGGGAATAGAGCTGGGCCGTCCATTACCCGTTTGAAGATAACAGAAACAAAGCTTTACCCTTTTCACTTTCGTATACATTATCTCAAAATTTTAATATATATATATATATATATATATATATATGTGTGTGTGTGTGTGTGGAGAGGGAGAGAATAATAAAAGAAAGAAAAACTTGAGAAATGTAATTATATATAGGATCTGTCATGGAATCCACTCCCAAAAAGCACTGGGGACCTTTCTTGGCAACCAATCAGAGGAGGCTTACAAGATTGATCTCACTATTCTCCATTTACATAAAAGAAGCAAATACATACATATTTTCCTAGTCCTAGCTAAAAGGCCAAAAGTAAATTAAGAAACAATTTTCCAATTTTGTACAATGATAGCATAATACAGTGAATTTTGATCATCTTCATTTTATACCTAGCATTGTTATTTTGTTTACAGTAATAATATAATACATCGAATTCAGATCTTCTCAATTTCATAAATAAAACAGATATCTTGTCTCCTTTTGAAAGCAAGCTCATCTTCTGATCAATGAATACCGTTCAATTGGCCAGTGTAATTCATTGTGGGATAGATTGATCAAATTCTATTCATTTGATGATTACAAATGACCCCTTCCAGTTGGAAATCAAGCTCATTGTCTTAAACCCATCAACATAGTGAAAGTTTTTGTATGGTTGGTCAAAATGGAGTTTAACTTCTCTACTTGTTAAGATTGTGTTTGGATTAAAATTTGACTACAGTTGTAAAAAAAAAAAAAAAAAAATCTATTTCACTCAATCTTTTCTTTCCTTTCCCTTACATAAATTCATTTTCAAATTTCTAATCCAAACACAACTAAAAAATTTTGAAATTGAATGATTTTTAGATTGCAAGAAAGGCCCAAAAGGATTACATTGCCAAAAAGTGGCATTTGCATGAGCTTGAATGGGTTAAAATGGCCGTCTCACGAGTAATTCAATGGCCAGCAAATACACAAACATCCAGTACACCAAGCTTTGATATCCCACCTTTGCTTCCTGCAGTTTCACAATAAACATCATCCAAGCAAGCCCCAAAGAAAGAGGACAGTCTAAGCATCACATTAATGTTCAACAATAACAAACCAAATGGACTATATATATGACAGTATATACAATAGTGAAGTATTGCACACCTAAATGTCTTCTTAATTTAGAAAGCAATTTTGACAAAAGAAAAACCAAAGAGCAATGTACTTACAAAAATAGTCAAAAAAAAGTATCCTTGTACATTTTAAAATTGTGAGCACATTTTTGAATATACATTTTTAAATTGTGAGCACATTTTTTGAATTTTTCTTTTTTACGGGTACGTAACATTAGAGAAAAAAAATTGATTTTTTTTTTTACTTTGTCACATATAAGGTTTTAAAAAGTAGTTACGGTCGCCATAACGATTGCGGGGACGCAGTAACGGTTGCGAGATATAAAGGCCGTAGCGCAACGGTTGTTGTAACTGAAACCGTGTTTTTTTTTTTTTTTTATTTTTCGCACAATTTGAAGAAAACTTACCGTTACACACGCGCGTGCGCGCGCGCGCACACACACACACACATATATATATATATATATATATATATTCAAAATCACATTTATTGGGGGTTCAAAATAAATTTTGATCAATTTTTGTTAATTTTTAAATATGATCCAATATATTTCATATTTTCAAATCACTATAAAATGAGTTTTTTACATTTTATTTCAATAGTTAATGATTTGAAGAATAATTTATTTTAAATGTCTACAAATTATTTTTTACTAATATCTGAACTAACTAAATAAAAAACATTGACAATTATTAAATGAAAGAATTATAAAATAAAAATTGTGTCATAAATTTTAAAAAAATTATAAAAAAACAAAATTCATATAAGATTTTTTATTTGAATTTGGATCACTTTAGTATTTGTTATTTTTTTGTAAGCTTTTTTTTTTTTTTTTATAGAAAAGAAAGCTATTCAGAATATTGTAAAATGGTGTAACGGTGTCTAATGGACTATTACGGCTGTTACGTAATACCGAAACAGCCGATACATATATGAATTTCAGTCAAACCACTATAATGACTGTAACAGGTAGCGGTAACCATAACAACTGTTAGGTAGCGGTTGCGACCGCTTTTTGAAATCTTGGTTGTATATGAATATAAGAAAAGTGTTTTGAATTTGAAATATATAAATTAAATACATATTAAATTCTGGGTACTTTTATCAATATGTTTTCTAATGCGTAGCATTATAGAAAGAAAAAACCAATCGCGTTACCTGAGTGGCAGAGGAAGTTAGAGAAATGGAAGCTGAAGAGGTCGATGCCGCCGACAAGGCTGTGAGACCAACATTGTAAGTCATGGATTCATCAGGTTGAAACAACCCATAGTTCCTCTCTGAAGTAGGTCCAGGCTTTAAGTTCTCATTGAACAAAGCAAACAAATAAACCTCCAATCTCATGTTAGGCCTCATTGGTGTCCCTTCATTTCCCAATTGCCTTCTCAGCAAATTCTTGTTATAAATTGCTGCATTCTCCAGGGTTGCACCAAACTCATTGGAATCACCTCGCGATGGCCAACCGGTTTCCGAAACCCTAACTTCCAACCCTCGAAAACCCATTCTGGCAATAGCAAACAAAGCAGCATCAACTTGAGCATATAACATGTTGTCATAGTGTAACTTGGTGTAAGGGTCAACCATTCCTGAATTAGGGTTAAAAAGCACATAATCTAAAGCAACACCACTTGGGTCATCCTTGTAAGCAAAATATGGGTATGCATTGATCCAAAAGGGTGCTTTAGTACTTGCCAAGAACTGCAAAAACTCCGGCATGATTCCTGCCAGCTCTCGCCTGAAAATCCCGGCAGACGGTGGGTACGATACTGCCAGCACCGCCAGGGAACTCGGCGTCGAGACCTGAATGTACTGTGCTAGTCCTAATTGGTTCAGAGCTGTATGAATGTTGACCATGGCCTTCACGAGATTCGACATGAGTGTCGTGTCATCGCCGGTGAAGACCTCGTTACCCACCGCGATTCCGGTGATCCTAGTCGCCGGAAAATAGGGCCTTATGTGGATATTTACCCATTGAAGAGCTTGTTGTGGATCAATTAAATCACCTAATTTTTCATTCTCAATAGTAACAATGAGTTCAATGCTAGAATTGGCAAATGCTGTTAAAATTTGAGGGTTGGTGTCATAAATTCTTGCTTTTGTGAGCTTGAGTGATTGTAAGAGCCCAAGAACATTCTCCGGCGACGGTAAATTGTTGCCGATTTGGCCATAGTTGATGCCAAGGGATTCAACTCTTACAAAAACATAACCTGACACAATCAATAGATTCATAGAATAAGATCAACACAATGTATATAGGAAAAGAGAAGAAAAAAGGAAAGAAAGAAGAGACTCAAAATGAAGACGGGTTTAAACACAAAGAACATGAAAAGACAAGGAAATAAAGGTGCACATGGTAAAGAAAGGTACCTGAGAAAGATAAAGAAAATGCAAGAACAGTGTGGAACAAAGCAATTCTTCTAAGAAACGTTTCCATCAAGAGAGAGAGAGTCTTGATGATGTTCTAACTGAAGCAGGAGGGGGAAGAGAGAAAGATACACGAGGAATACATATATATAGAAAAAAAAATTATTTAAAAATTGGGAAAATTGCATTCCAATTCAACAATGGAAAAATAATTTTACTTTTATGATAATACAAGTGTGCGTATGGTACGAAAAATTCTTGGGTGCAGATAGGTACTATGTGGCATAATATCTTCAATCAATCACAAATACCATGGCCTCTTATGTTGTCTCCTCATCGCTTAACATATAAATGTAACTCCCACTCTCTCAACCAATGAAAGAAAATAAAGGTACCACATGGCACCTACGCTATCTATACCCAAAAATTTCTCATATGATACAATTCTTTCTTGTATTTGGTGCAAGTATTTTTTGTATGTTAGATGTGCACTGAAAAAGATTTCACCTATAATTAATTATTTTAAAACTATCTCACTTATTTGTAATTTTTCTTTTAAAATTCATATTTAATGTTATAATGTTATTTTTATAATTTTAAGTCGTAATATAATGATTTTTTATTTTAAAATAAAAAAATCTAAACGTGATGTGATTCTGTATGAATTTTTATAAGAACAATTTATTTCTATATAACTTTATAAGTGTGAATTCCTTTCTTGGCTTGTTTGAATTTTGTTTTTTAGGAGGAAGTGGTTACCCTGCCTTGGGGCAAAAGGGGCACTGGCTCTTACCTCAGAACTCGTTTTAAAGAGAAAGTCTAGTATCTTAGAAAATGAAATCAGAAAATGAATCAGCATGGTAAATCAAAAATTGATATTTGAAATTATTATTGAGATTTCATATCATAAGTGACGCGTGGCAATTAATTCATAATTTTGAGTAATATTTTGAGTTTTTTTTTTTTTTTCTTCTAATTTATATACCCAGTGTTTTAAATAGTACGATCTCTCGTATTCTTCCACTTCTCTTTCACTATAGCTATTTTGGACTGACTTGTGTCTATTAATTCTTAAGGAAAGCCAACTCCTCGCTCATATGACCCATATGTCCCCGGGGCTTCCTTCGCTTAAAAGAAATTGAGAATGGAATATAATTTTATTTTATTTTTATTTTTTTTGATAATTAGGTGTACATGTCGTGTTATACCTACCTCAACTAATTTTAAGATTTTAAAATTAGCTATTAATCAAATCTCTAGTGACTTTAAGGTTTCGAATATTAGTGATAGTAATATCAATTTGTATATTAATTAATGTACTAACATATGTTATGACATTACTATTTCAAAATTATGACCACATTCATTATATAAATTATAAATATTCAAAATGTCAATAATTATGTCATATCATTCATTAGTATACTAATTTATGTATATAGTATTATTCTTTGAATATTTAGGCCTTGTTTGTCATCCGCTAAAAAAGGTAAAAAGTCAAAAAGTTACTACCATATTTAAGTCACATCATTTCTCTACTATATCACTTTAAACTCAACCCATACCCAACTCATATTTTATAAAAAATTAAAAAATATACTTATTTAGAACATTCAAAACAACTCCTTAGTCTTTGTGAGGTTTAACTATAAAACCTCTTAGTAGGGGTGCAACTCGGGCGGGTTCGGTCGGGTTGGGGGTTTGCCCAAGCCCGACCCGAATTGTATTTGGCACTGTCCAAGCCCGCCCAAGCCCGACCATGAACCCGAACATTGTTGCCCAAGCCCGGCCCAAGCTTTGTATTTTGAACTCGGGTTGCCCGAATTGCCCGAATTGCCCGAATTGTCCGAGTTCAGAAACCTGTAGGTAGATCTAAGGGTAGACATAAAAGATGCTAATCTAATGGTAGAAAACTAACCAAAAAAAAATAAAAAATAAAAAATAAAAATTAAGACTAACTCTTTTACTTAATAGAAGACTAACCAAAAAAAAATAAATAAATAAAAATTAAGACTAACTCTTTTACTTAATTTATATATATTACATAATTTATTAAATTATATATATATATTATATATTATATATTATATAATTTATATAATATATTAAATTGAATTCGGGTTCGAGTTGCTCGGGTTGGCCATTGGTTCTGCCCAAGCCCGGCCCGAATTGCAATTCGGGTATCAAAAATCTGCCCAAGCCCGTCCAGATTACAAGATATAGTTGACCAAGCCCTAAAAAAACTCGGGTTGGGCTCGGGTTGCTCGGGTTGAGCCCGCCCGAATTGCACCCCTAGTGGCAAGTGCTTTAATTATTTCTCTTCTCCCTGGCCAAATAATAGAATAAATAGAGGTTGAGAGAAGTCAAATGTTGATTTCCATTTGTTAGTTCGTTAATATGAAATTGACCCAAAATAGCCAACTAGAGAGATGCTGTTAGTTTTAGAGCATCTCTAATGATATTTGTTATAATAGTATTATTATTGTTATAATTTAGCAATTAATAATAGTAATTTGTCAAATTATAGCAATTGTGCTCTAATGGTCACATGTTATTTTGGCAAATCTCAATCAATTTCCCTCCAAATTTGTAGGTGTTGTTTAGATATAGGTTTTTTAGTGATTTTTTTTTTGTTTGTTTATTTTTTGTCTTTTGTGATATTTTTTTTAATTGTTTGTAAAAAAAATTATATATTTACATTATTTCCTATTAGACAAATATAAAAAATGAAAACAAAATTTGAAAAATTAAAAAAAATAATATAATTCACCCTACCAAAAAACATACCATTACCAAAAATAATAATAATAATAATAATAATGAAATTATTAACTACATTAAAAAATAAACAATCACCAACTACCCATTAACAACCATCCATTATTCACTCAGCATTCATTCACCAACAAACACCCACCAACAATCATTCATCATTCACCCAATATTCATTCACCAACAACCATCCACCCAACTGTAGACACCCAATTTTTGACCGACCTTAAGAATCAGACGTCATCAATTGAGCGCTCGATGATTGTGCTCGTTTTGAGTTTCCGGAGCCTTCGGTTGAGCGCCTTGTCTTGGGACCTCTTAACTTTCTCCTCTTGGCCTGGTTTTTGGACCACGCCTTGCTACCTTTGCCTAGAGGGAAAAAAAGGCCTGTAGGCCATTTCTTGTAGCCATAGGCTACCTTTCCCTCTCGTAGGCCACTTATAGTGGCCCGTAGACTAGTTTTCGAAGCTTTCGGCTGAGTGTCTTGTCTTTCGAACTCTTGTCTTTCTTCCTTTTTGGTTTGTTCTTGAACCAAACCTTGTTACCCCTTGCCTAGAGGGTGGAGCAGCGGTGTAAGCCAGTTTTCTCCCCTGTAGACCACTTTTATTCCCTATAGACCACTTTTGCTGGTCAATTAGCTAGGGTGGGTGGTCTGTGGACCACCTAAAGTGGTCTACAACCTGCCACCACCTTTTCCTCTCTTTGTAGACTACTTTTCTCCCCTGCCAGCCAGTTTTCTCTCCTGTAGACCACTTTTGGTGGTCGGTCAGCTAGGGTAGGTGGTCGGTTGACCAGCCTAAGTGGTCTACAGCCTGCCACCACATTTTCCTCTCTTTGTAGACCCTTTTTCTCCCCTACCAGCCAGTTTTTTTTTTCTTGTCGACCACCTGAGGTGGTCGGTCGACTAGGGGGAGTGGTCGGTCGACCACTTTAAGTGGTCTACGGCCTTTTTTTTTCTTTTGCAGATATTTTTGGTGCCAGCTGTGCTAGCTAGTGGGCACTGAATGCATCTTCCATACACGTGTATGGAGGGATTCAAACAAGTTTAAGCTTGTCAAGCAAGCTTGTGGTTGCATTGTTCTATAAGAGGGGAGCTCTCTCTCCCTTTTCCAGAGGTTCTGAGATTTGGAGTAAAAAATTTCACTCCCTCTCTAGAGTTCTCTCCCTCTCTCTCTCTCTTTCTATATTGTTTTACATTGTGCTCAAAAGTGAGTGTTCTTCACATTTTTGCCTACAAGCACCTAGTCAAACACCACTACCTTGGAGCTGAGATTCTTGAAGGTTTGTTTGGAGCTTAAAAAGCTAGTTTTTGACTCAGAAAAGCCGTTGGTTTTGCTGTTCTTCAAGGGTAAGTCATATTCTTTTTAAAGCTTTGTTTTAGTTACTTACTTAGTCATCTTTGCATGCTTCTTTTGGCTTAGCTTTCAACTGTAAAAACCTTTGTTTTGAAGTGTTTAAAAAGGTTGTTTAAGGACTTGTTTGAGTTAGGGGTGTCTCTTACTCTTTTGTGCCTTATTTGCTTTGCTTTGTGCTACCTTTTAAAGCCCTTGAAACTATCTCCTTTTGGCCTTCTTACCACTGAATTCTAGGGGAATTTCAGTGGTGGAAATGTGATTTTGAGGTCCCAAATGGTTGGGGTTGTCCCCCCTCATATTCTCTTGTTTGCTTGTGTTGTTGGCCCACCAAAAGAGCATGTGTTTCTACTTCTTTGTGGCTTTATTTAGGCTCATTTTTGTGACTTTTTAGACCTGTCTTAACTCTGTTTTTGGCTGTCATGGTCATCTCTTGCATGCTTATTGTACTTGTAGTGTAATCCTACTTATAGCCTTGCAAAGTAGCATGTCTTTGTGCCTTGAATTTGCTTGGTTCAAGCATGTTTTTAGCCATTATTTTCCATATCATAACTCTGATTTTGGTTGGTGGAGTCACCTCTTGCTTGGTTTTGGCACTTGTTGTGCAATCTTTCCCATTAGCCTAGTGTACTCGGTGTTTTGGCCTTTCATGCTAGCTTGTATTGGCTATACTCCATGCATGTTTTGGTATTATTTTGACATGCTTTAGGACTTTTTCGAGTCATCTTGGTCCTTTGGGGCTTGCTTTGTATAGATATAGTGTAAATGGCTTCACTAGTCTTGAGTTTTGAGGCTCGTAGCATGCTATATTTGTGATGTGTGCATGATATGGCATCATTCGGTAGGTGATTTCAGAACTTATATATTTTCCATGCTTCCACTTAAATCACTCTTTCAATGCTTTTGCAAAGTTGAGCATTATGCCTTGTTTGTGAGCTAATACATGAGCTTATTGTTCTTGCCATCTATGCTACAAGTCTAGCATGTTTTTTTGCCACTATTTTGACCTGTCTTAGATCTGTTTTGAATGGTTAGGGTCATTTGAGCATTGCGTAGTATGGTTGTAGTGTAAAGGGCCTTGACTAGCTTTGAGTTTCGGGGCTTTTTAACATGTTGTGCATGTGATGTTTGTATGGTGTGGCACCATTTAACATGTTATTTTAGAGCATATAGCCTTGCCATACTCTAATATAATTCATGCCTTTATTGTGTTTGAGAGTTGTGTTTAATGCCTAGCTTGCAAGCCAATACATGAGCATGTTGTTGTAGCTTTTGGTGCTTCATTTTCAACATGACTAGGCCATTGTTTTGGCATGTTTAACCTCTGTCCGGGGTTGGTTTGGCCATTTGTGCTTAGTATTGCATGCCTATAGTGTTATGCTCTTTGCTTGCTTCAATGCTTTCGGCTCTTAGCATGCGCTGTATGCATTGTTGCATGAATTGATGTTGTTTAGCATATCATTTCAGAGCTGAAATACATGCCATTGCACTCCATTGCATGCCATCTTTCATTTGTTGTATCACTTTGAAAGAGGCCTTAAGCCCTTTGTTGGTTTGAGCATGAAATTGAGGCGTTCATGTTCAAGGGCATGATGCTTCTTTCATGCTCAAAAAGCTTGTGGCTTAGTCCATCTTTCAAATTAGAGGACTTCTCACTTTTGGACTTAATCTAAAATGAGTAAACAAAATGAATCAAAGTAAAACATGTCAAGATAACATGTTTGTGATGCATTGCATGTGTTTGGATCGGATGTTAACCCAAACACGAGAAATGTGAGACGTTTCATACTTAAAGTGATGAAATGTGTCACATTTCTTGGTCGCCGACCCTCTTGATCGAGCATGATAGAGGTGGAGGCCCTTATGTGTTATTTGTGCATTCATTGACTCGTGCAATCTTGGCTTCTCGGCAATCGTGCATTGCGATGCTTGGTTGGCGGCTCGAAAGTCGAGAACCACACTCCCTTGAGCCTGAGAAATGATAGGGAGGGTGGTTGTGCACACATATCTTGCAAATACACTGCTATGCCCCTTATTGTTCTCTGTTGCAACAAAACTGGAGTTTGGAGAATTAGCTGGTTGACTGACCACAAAAAGTAGTCGACCGACCAGTAATGGTGGTCGGCCAACCAGTTTTCCTGGTCTACAGTCCCTTTTTCTGGCCGGCAGCTCACCAGAGGATCCCTGTGTTGAGCAAAAGCAATCTGGAAGTTTGTGTAATTTTCAGAGATCAAATCAAATCCAAACAGAGGCAATTCTGGCCGCAGTAATGGATTTCTGAGCGAGGCGATCAAGCATGCATGCACCCCTCGCCCCGAGGACCTCTTTTAACTGCTTTACTTAGCTACTTTACTTAGTTAGCTAGTTCATCGGTTTTTTAATTAGTTAGCGTGCTTAACTAATCGATTTGTGTTGTAATAACTAATTAGTTAACTAGGAATAATTAATTAGTTTTTGTTTGTAATAATTAGTTTAATTAGCGTAGCTAGTTAGCTTATTATTCGGACCCTCCGTCGAGAGGGAAAATATTGTAATAAGCGTGTGTGCGTGTGTGATGCATGTCTTCCAATCCCATTTCTTTCTCCCTTTTACTTATCAGCTTTCAATGGTTAGTTTAGGGCATATTTCAATTAGCATACCTTATGCTTTACATGTTTGCATCATTCATTCATCTTGCATGCATCAGGCTCGGTGCATCATTCAAACTGTATTCTATTTCAATACATTTTCTTAAATACGTGTTTCAAAGCATGTTATCATGTGTTGCATTTATATGCCATTCTAGATAGCCGAGCCTACTTAGTTGCATTTTGCATGTGTTGCATTAGGCGTTTCAAACATAGCTAGGATCATGCATTGATTACTAACTAGCTTCTGTTTTTGCTCGGAGTACACTGTAAGTATTTATGCTTTAGCATCCTTGCATGTGTGTAAGTGAAGGCCATGATAGCATGCTTACCATGAGGCTAACTGCTTAAGTGTTTAATTGCATGAATGTCTGTGGATGAAGGCTTCATTGCTTGAATTGGAACAATTCATCAAAATATGCGTTTTAAGCCCACTTGAGGGTCGCAAATCATGTTTTCTAAACCCACTTAAGGGTGGCAAATCCGCGTCTTAGCCTACTTGAGGATAGCATCTTTCAAACTATTTTCAAAAAACAAACATGAGATGTTTTGTTCCAAATTGAGTGATTTGGTCTATACTTGTGTGCTGTGCGCATCACGTAGTAATGATAGATTAATAATCGGAATAAGAACGCATGTGTTTTCAAAAACAACATATCATGTTAGTAGAGGCCGATCTTTAATCGAGCGAGCGGGGGTGCTCATTTCAGGACCTTCCCCTCTTGCACCCAAGTTCCCGAGCTGAGGCAATTTTGGTGATGACGGACACATGGCCTTAGGCACGAGTCAGGGTTTCCTAAATTTTCCAAAATAAAATATTTAGGTGGCGACTCTGAAATCTAGCAAAGCAATCCATGTTTGATGCTTTTTGATTAAAATCGATTTTCCAAAACAATTTGCCAGATTTGGACTCTTTGGTGATTTATCAGTCTTACATTGCACTTTGTGAGATTAGATTCAGAACCGTGACAGGAGTCAGAATTGTAGTAGCCATGAACACAATTCGCGCCCTCACACGCGGAGCGAGCTCGGGCGGTCTACACCAACAACCATCCATTATTCATTCACCATTCATTCATCAATAACCACCCACCCAACAACAATCAATCATACATCCAATATTCATTCACCAATAACCATCCATTATACATCTATCATTCACTTACCAACAACCACCCACCAACAACCATCCATTATTCACCCACTCACAATTTTCTCTATAAATATAACACAAGGTTTTCTACAATTTTCATATTCATCTACCCATAATTTTCATATCTTCTAAACTCTCTATACCTACCCACAAGATTTTTTATAATTTTCATATTCACCCACTCACCCACCTACCCACAATGAACAATTTTACTAAAGCCATTTTTAAGGCAGATTTTGATGAATCTTTATTATCTGATGATGATATAATGATAATGCAACTGTTAATAGCGCAACAACATAGAATACAAGCATTAACCCTAAACCAACCAACCAGACATGTTGGTTGTACAAGTGGTCATTGATACATTAATTGTGAGAAAGTCAAAGGCAACGAACAAATTTATAGAGATTACTTTGTAGATAATTTTATCTACCCAAAAGAATACTTCCGAAGACGTTTTCGAATGAGGCAGTCATTATTTCTTAGTATCTTACATGATATTCAATAAGTCAATGAGTACTTCATCCAAACTCATGATGCTACTAGTGTTCTTGGATTATTCGATATACAAAAGATGATTGCTGCACTTCGAATCTTGTAATACGACGTACTTGTTAATGCTGTAGACAAGTACATTAGAATCGGCGAAATTACTACAATTACCGTGTTGAATTTTTTTGCCAGAACGATTGTTGCTATCTGTGAAGGCGTTTACTTAAGATCCCTAAATGAGGCAGATGTCGTCAGATTATTGCAAAAGGGAGAGCAACGCGGGTTTCTTGGAATGTTAGGGAGTTTGGATTGTATGCATTGGCGTTAGGATAAATGTTCACCCGCCCAAGTCAGTGCTTACACTGGACACTACTACAAACCAACAATTGTACTCGAGGCAGTCGCCTTTTACAACTTGTGAATTTGACGTGCTTTCTTCGACATGCCTGGCTTTCTAAATGATATTAATATTCTTAACAGGTCGCCTTTATTTTCTTAATTAACTAGAGATTGTGCCCCTACTGCCAATTATACCATCAATAATCACGTATACACCATGGGGTATTATCTTACTGATGATATCTATCCTCGTTAGATAACAATTGTGAAAACAATATCTCAACCTTAAGGTTTAAAGAGACAATTATTTGCGAGGATACAAGAGGCATGTCAGAAGGATGTTGAAAGGGCATTTGGAGTGCTCCAAGCATGTTTTAATATTGTTAGAGTTCCAGCTAGAGGTTGGAGTAATGAAGATTTGTATTACATCATGAAAACGTACATTATTTTGCAGAATATGATCATTGAAGACGAGTGTAATATTCCAGAAAATGAATGCAGTGCAACACTACTGCAAACTGATACAACTAATACGCCATGTCAAGTGTCACGCGATCCAAATCAGGAGTATGTTGAATTTATGTTGAATCGTCAGAGGATTAGATCTATTGAAGCCCATAATGCAATTCATCATGATCTAATTGAACACTTGTGGTCCCAAACTGGAGAGTTAGATTAAGTTTTTATTTTATCTTTTTAATGACACTTAATGTCCTGTAATGTCTTTTTATTTTGATAAAATTGTCTTCATTTGCAACTTTATTGCCTTCATTTCAATAAAATATTTATTTTTTCATAATAACATTGAAAAATTAAAATTATAGTAAAAAATAGTCAACATTATAAAAGCAAAATGTTTTTTTTCATCTTGATGGTATAAAAGCTTTACTTGAAGCATCTGTATAGATAAAATATTAAATTAATTAATTAGTTAATTTTTATACGATACAAAATAAAAAACTAACATAATAAATGAAGATGAAATCTTACTATATCAACTTGAGACATCCCATTTGAGTGAAGATTTTCGACTTACGCTAAACACCTACGAAATTTGTTGAAACATTTCATGATTATACCCCATCGAGATTGGATAGACACTTGTGTTTTTAACTGATCATTCTAAAGCAAGCAATAATTTTCATAAATTTTTCCTCAAAAGTGAGCATAAGATTGCGAATTGCCAACAATTGGGTCTTCAAAAATGTGAAACCAAGATTTACAAATTGTCACATCTTCATCAATGGTGAATGATGATTTTTCTCTCTTTATTTTTGATGAACCTTTCATAGTGATTGTGTGAAAAATCTAAAAAGAAAATAATTTCAGAGGTTCAATGAGATTAAGATAAAGAGAGGAGAAAAGAAAAATGAAATTTGAAATGTTTGTTGTGAAATGAAATTAAGATCGAGGGTTTCTATTTATAGAAATACAAAATATGACGGTTTGTAGATAAAAGAAAAAATAGAAGATGACCGTTAATTTATAGCGGTTATTTGTACCATTTTTTTTTCAGGTAAAAAGAGCACAACGGCTCTTTTGCGTTTCCAAGACAAGATCACCACCATCCACGTACCCGAGGTTCCAATGGTTGAGATCAATTATCTAGAATCATCCAACCCATTCCAAGACAGACATGTCACTCTGTCTCCACTCTCCCTCTCACTCTCACTTTTCTTTTCCTTCTTCCTTCTACATCATTAAAACGTTTGTCTTCGAATGATTGTCTCCGCTCTCTTCTAATAGCCGACCCTCTTTACTTTTTCTCTCTCTCTCTCTCTCTCTCTCTCTCTCTCTCTTTCTCTCCGAAGACCATCCTTACCACTTTTGACCCTCTCCGAGATGTTAATTCCGACTTCAGCTTCTTCTCTGGCGCCAGATCAAGCTCTGCCAAGTACAAGCTTTTCTCTCAAGCCAAACTCTCGATCTCTTGGTCCCCCTACATCACAATAGATCCAAGTCGTAGCCCGACCTCGTTCCTCGAATCCCCTATTCTCCTCTCCAACATGAAGGTTAAGTCTTCTTCGAATCTCTCACTAGTACTTTCAATTTAAGTACCTTTAATCAAAGCTCTAGAATGATCTCCTGTTATCTTAACATAAAAACCCTTTCTCTTTTGCTCTTCACTATGTTCGGCTGAGATGAGAGCATCTCTCTCTCTCTCTCTCGAGATATATATAATATACATATACAAATATACAAATATATATAAATGTTGTTGTTCAATAGATATTGTAGTTTAATATTGTTTGATCTTTGCTCTTTCTTTGCTATTTGCTTCCCCCCTCTTTCTTGATTCTAGGATTTTAATTTTTTTTTTGTTTATTGAGAAAATAGTACTGAGTAAATAAAATTGCAAATTTTGAAAATAGTAAGGTGCCGTTTGGTAACACTTACATTTTCATTTTTCTATTTATATTTACAAAAATTTTAAAAACTCAAATAAAAACTTGTTTGGTAAAATTTTTGATTTATAAATCAGTGGTCTCAGTTTATAAATTTGGCCAAAAAATAAAAACACAAAAAATATGTTTCCGTTTTGAGTTTTCAAATTTTTTTTTTTTACCACCTAACACTAGCCACCACCCGTCACCATTTTCTACCACTGTCTTCCGCCACCACCACCCACCACCTACCCCCACCACCACCTGCTGCCACCACCACTCACCACCCACCAGCCACCCACCACCCACCTGCCACCTACTCGCCACCACCACCCACTCCTCGCCGCCACCGCCGCCACCACCACCACCAACCACCTCTCGCCCAACACTCCATGACACTACTGATTCCAACCCATCAACACCCAATCACCAAACCATGACTAAAATCCTAAGAAGGTCCCTTTCTGGGTTCTCTCTCCTTCTCCTCCTCCTCCTCCTCGTCACACTCATCGAATTGTCATCTGGGTTCGGATCGATGGGCCCCATCTCTGCCGCATTCGGCGTCGACGCCTTCTTCTGCGCCATTGACGCCAGCGGCAAGCAAGCCGTGATCTGCTGGGGCAAGAACACCACAACCACCTCCGCTGCATCCTCTTCTTCTTGGTCTTCAAACCCATCTCTCTATTCCTCCCAAATCCCTCCCATAGCAGCTCTCTCCGGCGGCTATGGCTTTCTATGCGGCATTTTAGCAAACACTTCACATGCATTTTGCTGGAACTCAAACGGTTCGAGCTCCGATCTCGTACCTTCGATCTTCCAATCCACCTGTCTACACATAATGCATATAAACACATTGGCCATATGCACAATCAACCAACACATAAAGTTAATGTGTTCTATCAACCGTCATACTCTATGACACATCAAGTTGATTAGTTTTAGTTTGCCTAATCATCATACATTGTCTACAACAATCAACACTACCCTCCACCGGTAGCCCTAAGCAATTATTTCTAAGCAGGAAATAAATGCATAAGTGGATAATATATCAACATTTCAACATTTTCAATTCAATTTCTCATTTTCTTTAATTAAATATATGCATTAATTAATTAAACCAATTAAGGCAAATTACCATAATTCACAAAACAACCCTAAGATTCCATTTCCATCAATGTCCCAACATTAATCTCATTTCTCTATGCCTAACATGCATATAGGTTTATATATTTAAAACCCAACTTTTGTAAAATTACACAAAGGCCCAAACTTTCTCAAAATTACTCAACAATCCCCAACATATCAAAATGCTAAAATTCAAAGACAAAGTTCATAAGATGGAGTAGGTTATCCCTACCTCGAATGATGGGACCCAACGAAGGAGATGAAAAAACGGAAATGCTCCAAATCCCGAAATTTTCAGATTAAAAGATAGCCCTCGACGATCAACACAACTTTTGTAAAGGCCCAAGGTGAGAAAACAACTCCTACTAGATCAATCCTAAGAGAGAAGTTAGGGTTTTAGTGAGAGGAACTCTCAAAATGGCTTTTTGGAAAAGTAAAAGAGAGAAAGGATGTAAAAAGTGAATTTAAAACGCCCAGCTGCTAACTGATATATGACATTCCCGCTCGAGCGGAGAACACAACGCTCAAGCGTCAAGAACAAAAACTATGTCCGCTCGAGCACAAAAAGGCCCGCTCGAGCGCCAAGACACTAGAATAAAGCACATCCGCTCGAGCGTGAAAACCAGTCCGCTCGAGCGTAGATTTCCCCCTCCCAGAACTTACACCAAAAAGGTACTACCCGCTCGAACGCCAGAGTACCCGCTCGAGTGCCACCGCTTGAGCGTAAATAAACCCGCTCGAGCGTAAAAAGCACACCTGCAGAAGTTTTGCAGGGACACGAAAATACTGGGAGTGTGCAATATCCGCTCGAGCGCTTCAAGACCCGTTCGAGCGGAACAACCAAAACACAGAAACAAGGTTTTAGACCAAGGTTCAACCCACCCGCTCGAAACAAGTCCAACACATCCTAAAACTCAAGAAATGGAATCAAAGGATGACAATAAGATGGATACAACTACCAACTCCACGGAACCAAGGTCCGGAATAAGACAAATACAGCAAGGGAATACCGGGATTGCTATAGAAGCGTCTGTCTTCGAATGATTATCTTCACTCTCTTCTAATAGCCGACCCTCCTTACTCTCCCTCTCTCTCTCTCTCTCTCCGAAGACCAACCTTCCTACCTTTGACCCTCTTCGAGATGTTAATTCCGACTTCAGCTTCTTCTCTGGTGCCAGATCAAGCTTTGCCAAGTACAAGCTTTTCTCTCAAGCCAAACTCTCGATCTCTTGGTCCCCCTACATCACAATAGATCCAAGTCTCAGTCCGACCTCGTTCCTCGAATCCCCTATTCTCCTCTCCAACATGAAGGTTAGGTCTTCTTCGAATCTCTCACTAGTACTTTCAATTTAAGTACCTTTAATCAAAGCTCTAGAATGATCTCCTGTTATCTCAACATAAAAACCCTTTCTCTTTTGCTCTTCACTATGTTCGGCTGAGATGAGAGCATCTCTCTCTCTCTCTCTCTCTCTCTCTCTCGATATATATATATATATATATAATATACATATACAAATATATATGAATGTTGTTGTTCAATAGCTATTGTAGTTTAATATTGTTTGATCTTTGCTCTTTCTTTGTTATTTTCTTCCCCCCTCTTTCTTGATTCTAGGATTTAAATTTTTTTTCGTTTGTTTATTGAGAAAATAGTACTGAGAAATAAAATTGCAAATTTTGAAAATAGTAAAGGCTTTTATTTTTAATAAATTTTAAGCAAGAAAGAAAGAAAAAAATCTATTGATATTTGAATTTTTTCTGTTTTTGTCAATTCTGTTGGGAAGTTTTCTTAATGAATGAATTTTGTTTTTTCAACTGAATTTGGAGCCAAAAATCTATCGATATTTGATGATGTGGCATGGTTGGCACCTGCTATTCAAGTTGCCGAATTTGCGAACATAAATGGCATCTAGTATCTTTGGCAAGAAGAATAGCAAGTTATTAGAGACTCGATTTTTATCACTCTTGCCAAATTATAGTTTTGGCAGGTTCTTTGATAGCACCATCAGAGATGCTTTTAGTGGACTTATCTTGGAGATTGTTTTAGTGATTTAAATGATTTATCTTGTACGATTCATTAATTTAAATGATCGAACATCAATAATTATATATGATCAAATTACATGTATTTTGTTAAAAAAAAATAGATGATATATTCTCAAAATTATATTTAAGTCTTTTTTGGCAACTTTCAATTTTAGCTAAAAAGTTCAAAAGTCATTATAAGTTGTCACATCACTCTTTACTTTTCTGCACATCTCTTTGTAAAAAATCAAAAAATTACTAAAATAATTTGTTTTCAAACGAGACCTTATTATCTATTTTTTTAAAACAAATATGATATCATCATGTAAATATTGATATCTTATTTACAAGGGGAGACAATCAACAAAATGTAATGTTAAAAATACTAAATTTTCTATCAAATTAATGATCAAATGTCTCACATAAGAGTGGAGTGTACAAAAGTATGAGATTCACACTCATATGAGACATTTAATCATTTATTTAATAAAAAATTTGAGACCTATAATATTTTTCATTAAGAATACATAGAAGGAGAATTCTCTCGCAGAAGCAACATTAAGATGAAAATCATAATTGTCGTATGTAAAGACAATTGTGTTGATTAAACAACAAGATTTTTATTGGCCGACATGTACTTACCAAAAAAAAAAGAGAAGGATAACAAATTAATAGCATGATGGGATTGTAATGAAACAAAAATGGAAGTGGGATCGAGGTCATTTTAGGATAAATTTGTAAGAATACCTTTTGACAAGGAGACAATTAAACCTAGCTAGCATCTTTACATTTAAAATCTCTTTTTTTTCTCATTTGGTGTGATATTAATAGGTTGATAGAGTTAGATTTCATTCTATTGATTTGTATCTGAGGTCACTGACACCTAATTAACCTTCCAAGACTACTTGGGTTAAAGTCCGAGTCGGCTTGTCTAAATTATAAGTCTTGCATTTTGAAAAGTTTTAGATTTAAAAAATTAAAAATTAAAAAAAAAATTAAAAAGCACAAAAAAACAAGGTCATACATGTGTTATTCATATTTTTCTATACAACTTAAAAAAACCATTACTAAAAAGAAAAAATCACTTAAAAAAAAAAATCCCAAAACCACGCGTCCATGACTTTGCGTGGTAGTTTGGCCCAAAAAATTGGAAAAAACTTGGAAAGCGAAGTGTTTGGTAAGTCGATGAATGGAATGACGTCGCGTGAGAATGATAGCGAGAGATATAGCAATCCTCGTCTCAAATTCAACAAGGTGATGGTCCAAAAAATCTCGCGTTAAAACTTTGTTATATGTACCGACCTAAATTATTTTTTAGATTTGGATCTACTCCCATTCATGATATGGATTGGAGGGACTATTTACGAGTCTTATTTTAACAATTTGAACTTTTTATTTTGTTAAATCATTTCATGTATATCGTGTACATAAAAAGTTTAGTCGATTCGATATTGGTAATCTATTTAATTTATGACATTTGTTAGTTAAAAAAAATATAGGATTTATTTTTAAAAACACATTTATCATTTATGTTTTTAGAGATAAATGTAATAAATTAAATATGTTCTAATTATCAGATCGATTTAATATTTTTTTATGAATGATATACACGAAAGGTTTAACAAAATAAATAATTTAGATCATCGGGACCCATGACAAGCCCTGCATAAACCCAAACAGCATCTTCCAATGAACTGGAGAGAAGTCAAGTACTTTTTTAGGATCCAATAATACATCAGAAATGATAGAGACCCATTTTTTTCTTAACCCTCACAACCCCACAGACACGTGTTAGTAAATGATAAGTGGGAAAATAAAAAATAAAAAACAAAAAGTTGAACAATCCCAATATATTGGGAGTGATGTGGGTCAAGGAAAAAAAGGGTCTCAACCTTTTTTCATATTAAAAAGTTTAAAATTAATTTTTTTAATGTGATTTAAAAAATTTTAAAAATCACAAAAAAGCAAAAAAAAAAATTCAATCATATACACCGGTCAAAAAACTATAAAAAATCAAAATCAAATTGTTGACAAACACATCTCTTCATATCATAGAAATACTAAAAAATCAGAAGTTTAAAAAACCAAAACCCCAAACAAGACCAACATAATATTTTTGAACAGCAAGTCCATAATATTTATGCATGAATCCAAATTCTCTTCGTGTTTGTTTTTGGGGATTGGAAGTAGAGGTAAAATGTTAAGTAAAATTATGTGTGCAAATATTCTTTTTATACCGTGAAATATTTGATGTATATACAAAATTAATTCCAAATTTAATCTCAAGAGTTGGTTTAACGGTAAAAATTGAAATAAAATTAAAAATATTAAATTCAAATCACTTAAAGGAGATACAAAAATTTGTTCGATCATTAATTTGACGCCTTCACAATTAATAGAGATCTCTACAAACTAGTCTAGACCCTCAGTAATAAAAAAATAACTCCAAATTTAATCCATTAGAGATCTCACATGTTGCCCTCCTTTAATTCCCAAACACACACACGGCCATGGTATGTGGAATGTGGATTCCTTCATGATATTCTTTTATCTTTCCATGATTCTACTTCATGCTTTTTTTTTTTTTTTTTTTAAATAATTTTTTGAAATGAAAAGTAAAATTCATACCAAATGTACTAGAGATCTCATTTCTTGATACGCAACAGAGAAAAACCAAATAAGTTTTTGTATTTATTTATCTCAAAAAACTACTCTATAAAAAAAATCAAAGTTATTTTAGAGAGAATATTTAAAAAAAGACAAACGAAACAAGTTTTTGTACTTTTTATCTTAAAAACTACTCTACAAAAAAATCTAAAAATATTTTAAAGATAATATTTTAAAAAAGGTAAACCAAACAAGTTTTTATACTTTTTTATCTTAAAAATTATTTTACAAATACAAACCAAACATACCCAAGATTATTGGACAAGTTTGGACCATGAAATTGGCCCTGTTTGGTCACGCTTATTTCCAGCTTATTTCAATTTTTAGTTTAATTTAAGCTATTTTGATATGTTTGGTTCAGCTTAACAATACTGCTTATAGCTTTTTGTAAGTCAAAAATCAATTTATTTTTTGAGTGAGGGAAGAGAAACTTAATTTATAGGTCAAAAATTAACTTATGTTCATAATTATAAATTATATACTACTAAGTTATAAATTATAATTACTTTCTCACAGTTCTACTAGACGAGGCCATTATCTTTATATCCAAGTAAAATAAGTGGCTATGCACAAGCCATGCATGTGATCTGATCTGACGAGTAAAAAGAGGGGGGAAAGTCACATCGGCAAAGTGGGACTTTTTGAAAGCACACTTCTTGTCATCCACACCATGAAAATAACATATAGGAGCAGTTCTTTTCGAGCAAGGATCCTCTCAGTGATTCTCTCCTTGCTTTCTATTTGGTAAGTAATTGATTTCATTTTTGAGTTTAATTTTGATAATTTAAATTATTTATATTTTAAAATTTATCATATATATCATATTTATAAAAGATCAAATTAATCAAATATCGAAAATCATGGATTATCAAACTAAAACAATAAAATTATTAATTAAATTTTTTTAATAAACGATTTTTAATTCTTCTAATATCCAATTAATTTAATTTTTTATAAATATAATATACATGATAAATCTTAAAATATAAACGGTTAAAATCATTAAGATTGAATCCAAAAATAGGCTCAATAACCTACCAAATGAAGAATCAAAGAAAGGATCTAAGGAGATCCTTGGTCGTTCTTTTCCTTCTCCAAATGCCATCTCTCTCTCTCTCGTCAAAATAATAAAGCAAGAAAGCAATAACCTATCAAATGAAGAGTCAAAGAAAGGATCTAAGGAGATCCTTGGTCGTTCTTTTCCTTCTCCAAATGCCATCCCTCTCTCTCTCGTCAAAATAATAAAGCAAGAAAGCAAAAGGCCTCTATGGTTGTCTGAATCTTGAATTTGTAAAAAAATTTGTGACGGACAAAAAAATCTAATCAATGTGTTTGGTTTGAGTTTTTTAAATTAAGTTTTTTGAAAATTAAATTTTTTAGTTTTCATATTTTTTTGTTTTTAGTGAATATTTTTGAAATTTTAAACATTTTTTTTATTTTTTTAGATGCACCTTACTTAGATGTATCTAAAAAGTAAATTTTTTGGTTTTCATATTTTTTTGTTTTTAGTAGATATTTTTAAATTTTTAAACATTTTTTTTTTATTTTTTTAGATGCACCAGTATCTAAAAAGTAAAAAAATTGTGAAAAAATATTTTAAAATATTAATAAATACATAAAAACATAAAAAATATATTGAATTCTCGTATTTTTTTTTATATTTTTGATATTTAGTGAATTTTTAAAAGGTTTTTTTCACAATTTTTTTACTTTTTAGGTATATTTATGTTAAGTATGTCTAAAAATTTTAAAAATTGCTTAAAATATTCAAAAAATTCAATAAAAATAAAAAAATACGAAAAACAAAAAAATAGAATTTTTTGAAAAGTAATTTTAGAAAACTCTAACCAAGTAAATTGTAATCAATAGAATAATCATTATATTTAAATATTTATTTTTACGATTGGACTCACTGAAAAATAATCAAAACACTACAAATAAAATTATCATTTATTATATTATAATGAAATGGTCATCAAAAGAAAATTAAACAAGGATCATTTCCTTCAATTCTAACTTTAAAAATTAATTTTTTTTCACTTTTTCTTTCAGGGCTCTCCTAGGGCAAAAAATCATTTCCTCAGTTAATATATATATCATAAATGGATATATAGAGCGCAAACATCCTCTTTTATTGGATATGAAAAGGGTCTCATATTTCTATTTGGGGGATTTTTTTTTTAATTTTTGATATTAAGATTTTATAAGATAAATGACATACAATATTTTTATAATAATTAAGGCCCCTCAATATTTTTACAAAGAAAATTCAACTCAGAAAAATTATACCAAACTCAAAGAAATTTGACTCTGATTCAAAGAAATTTCAATTTTTACAGAGAAATTTCTCTAATTTTATGGAGAAATTTTTCTCTGTGAAAATTGAAATTTCTCTGAGTCTAGGTCGAAAATTTTTAAAGTCGGGCGAAATTTCTCCGAATTGGAGAAAATTTCTCTGAGTCAAATTTTTTTTGTAAAAATATTAAAGGACCTTAATTAATAAAAAAAATATCTTAAATTTTTCCTACTACACAAAATTGGTGAGGAATGTTTTACTAACTTTTCCTTCCATCTACAGTACACCTCTTTCGTTTTCTTAGTCATGATGAAAAGAACAAAAAAAAAACTTCTTTTTGCGAAATATGTTGATTGTGAAAGTTAGAGATATTGTTAAAAATTTTAGGACAAATTATGAATACATTTTTTGAGATTTATTAACATATAATTTGTTCATGTGATTCTGAAAATTACATTCTGTCTCTTGAAGTTTCCAATTTCATAACAAATGGCTCATTTTATAAATAAGTCACTAAGTCAATCAACAGTTTTTAATGATATTAGAAATTTATTTCAATTAATAATTCAAGTTATTTTATCATTGTATAGCAGACCAATTAAATTTTTTATTTTTTCAGTTAATTCTATTAAATAAAAAAGTTCTAATAAGACTGGATTTGTAATTACAAGGGACAATTCAAGGGGTTTATTTATAATTTATTCAAAATTTTAATTAAAAATGGTACAAAATAGCAATAAAATTCAAAAAATGATATAGGTTCCAAATTTTCTACCAAATAAATGACCAAATATTTTACAAAGGTGTAGGGTGTGCACACCCTTGTGACCCTTATAAGACATTTGGTCATTTATTTGCGGACCCCACACCCTTATGAGACATTTAATCATTTATTTAGTAGAAAATTTAATATTCCTAACCTTCCCCATAAAATTCATGTGTAATAAATTATAAAGGCCCAATTGGATATTTCACCTTGGACTTAAAATAGGCTTGAATCGCCTATGCATTTTTCATTAGCTCTATACAAATTCATAATCCAAAAATGAATTACTGAAATTGGAACAAGACCTTGCAAGGTAGTCAATGCCATCTTCTTTTCCTTTTTGCACTCAAAGGAAACATAAAAGCATGATTATAAAGAACATCTGTTTTTGGGATATTTTGGAAAGATTATTAAAAATTGATTTTTGATTTTTAACTAATTTTTTTGACTTTTTTAGAAAATGATTTGGGAAGGTAATAAAAAGTAATTTTTTTACTTTTTTGTATTAATATTTGTTTATGATATCATATCACTATTCCATAATGTAAAAAGACCAAAATACCCCCCTCTCCATTTGGTAATTACAAAATTACACCCTCCTCTCAATCCCCAGCACTTTTAAAAAATAAAATGACTTATTCATGGCATTCTTTCCTCTCATGAAATGTACATATGATTTGTATGCAATGTATTTCAATTATATATATATATATATTTGCTTTAAATGTGTTTCATATAATTTTGCTCTGTTGGTTGTTTTTTGAAATGAATGAGATGTAAAAATCCACCAACACACATTTTATGATTTTTTTTTGTTGCTCATATGTAACTGTATGTATTATTGGTAAAAATTGATAGCATTTCCCATTTACCAGGTGACCATTCTACATGATTACAGCCCTAGCTGATGGGGATTTTGCACCAACACGTTTATGATGAATTTTCTAAATTTGTTCATTTCTACGTCTGTCGAGTCACACTCATCGTCATCACCAATACCCGCAGCGTTGGGCATGTCATTAAAAATAAAATTCTCCGCATTGGCAACCCTGTTGAAGCCTCATCTTCGTCTGAGTTGCAGCGTATGAAATTATATACCAATCAATGGCACTTGCAATTTCTCAAAATCATAACGGGGCATGTTATGTAGAAAACCTGAGCATGCTTTCCACACTCCAAACGTACGTTCAATTGCACTCCTTAACGAGAAGTGCACCGTGTTAAAAACTTCGCTCGTGTTGTGTGCCCGTCCAGTCGCACGGAACTATTCCTGGGGGTATCGACATCCCTTAAATAGTGCAAGAGAGCCTTTCTAATTCTTGTACCCCGCATCAACAAGGTAATACTTTCCTATATGTGGCAAAATAATTGTCATCACTAACCTTGGTTAAGAAAAAACAATAAATCAGTCTTGACATTGAATACTTCCAATTCATTTTACCTTCCGCTGGGTGTAGGGATTTTTTTGCTAGATCTTGGGTGACTTCGTTAAATACTCGGCTGTCGTGCATACTAAGGCCAAGTTTGGCAAGTCCATAAAAAGTCAAAAAGTAAAAAAGTTACTCAAAAAGTTAAAAAGTTAACACTATTCATCAAAAGTCAACAATTACGGCTGCACAACTCTCAATCCTAATTTTTCCTTACACACTAATTTATACAATTTTTTAATACATATTTTTCCATAAAAAGTCAAAAAGTTAACCCAAACATCTATATTTTTGTCCTCAATTTTTTAGCCTAAAAAGACAAAAAGTACACTTATTTAGGACACTCCAAACAACCCCTAATTTCCCAGCCATAGGAGATAAAAGTAAAACATAAGTCAAAATCGCATACAGTAATGATGTTTTGCTTGTGCCGTCCTTTACGTCCAAACATGGCGGTGTCTCTTGCAGATTCAAATTTGTCTCCATGTGTGTCCCATCCAATGCGCCAATACAGTCCTGAGCGCTCACATAATGCAAACATGCCATAAGTGACAAGGAAAATGACAATGACCTTTCGGACATATACAACTATTTTGACACATGGAAAAATTATCAATTGTAATTTTCATGAATGTACAAAATCTCACCCTGGATGGAAAATATTTCGGTTGTGACTCCAAGTATGGATGTCTGCTATTTTGAGGCCTCGTCAGTCGACAGTGGGCTCTTGTAAATTCCTTTATTGCTTTAAGAACACGATTAAAATGACGCCACACTGTCTCCCCTAAGTGTTGGAAGCAATCTTCAATATCCCAACTTGGAAAGCCTCACAACACTTATATAAATATCCCGACACTCTCAACTACATCAACACCATGCAGACACTGTGGAAGTTCGAGGCCCAAATCGGCTACTAATGTGTTACACAATTTCAAGGACACATCCCTTTGCATCCTAAAATTTCGTTGAAATGCTTCAGGATGGCCTGTAAGCATTTCTTGCATCCCTAATCTCCTGGTCAATGCAAATGTATGAAACAGAGTCCTATCAACATATGAGTACTCATTGCCCACGTGTGCATATCATTGATGTTTTCATTGTCATCTCTTCGATCATCTCTCGTATCCACGCATTAATTTGGCCATTGCGCACAACACCTGACCTAGTACCCTCTTGCGGATCCATTCACGTTGCATAACAAATTCAACCAAGAAATAAGAGGGGAAAAAAATTTGTGACCGCAATGCGTAAGCGTTTCCTGTGGCAAACACTTTGCCTATTTGTTGAAGCATAACTATTGTTGACAAATACAAAAACAGCACTTAAACATTACTGCTACAAAATGTTGATGCAGCGAATAATGAGAACATACCTTTACCAAGGGAACGTCAACTAAAGTGTGAATGCCTAAACTGTTGTTGAACTTGCTTACCCTTGTGATGCGTATATGTGTTGGATACCCTTGTGTACAAATAAATAGCTGGGCTTTCCTATTTACAAATTCACTACTATGTGCATGTGATCCCATACATTAGGCAAGGATTTTTTCCAAATAAAAATATGGACCCCTGCAAGTATTTGTGCACCATCAAAAGTAATGTACATCCTCATGCATATGAGAGCAATCACATGGGCAAGTGTACCCTCCTTCAGCAGATATATCAATTCACATCACTTTTACAAAATGTATAAGATTCCATTTAATAAAGGAAAACCAACACCCCATTACTATTGGATATGCAACAATCAATTACCACCAACCCTTTAACAAAAACAAGGAAAACATAGAATTCAACATTACAGTACAATGCACAGACCTGCAACAGGGAAAATGAAAAATGAAAAAAAAATTAAAGAAAATAAGGTTACAACAGCCCTTTTCCAACAGCTTTGTCATAGCCATGTACCACCAACAAACTTATTACATAAACATGTAGTAACATACCTAAAACAAACTGTAATTACAACAGCAATAACATCAACAACATGCATAACACGCATAGGCCCCTATTATTTGAAACGCGCACACAAATAACATTCAAACTTGTCCCACATTCAACATACCATAACAGCTGGGTTTTACACAAAAATAACATTAAAAAAACAACCCCCTCCCCCCTTCTCAAAAAAAAAAAAAAAAAAAGAAAACAATCGAAGTTCAAAGCAAACAGAAGGCCATAGAGAACCGAAATAAAAAACATAAAGTGGTTAACATTGCAAATGTTCCTTCAACGCTTCAATCCAGGTCAACCAACCCATCATGTCTAAAGAGGCGCATGTCACAGCTACCACTGACAACAGCTGGCTGACATAAAGCACGCTTCTCTTTTAGCCACACAACAATGTAATCAAGGGAGAGGCCCATTATGAGGTTGCGGTTGTCCAGTGAATCCATTAGCGAGCATCTAAAAGAAAATAACAGACCATCACTCTTCAACCCTGGCGTGTTCATCAACCTTGCAAGATAATCTCCAACAATGTTCTCGCCCTTTCATGTCCTTTCCTGTCACAACATACTGGGTGATTTTTAGTTCCCTGCTTTGTTTATTGATAGCCTCCACAAGGTTGTCCATGCTATTGGCCATGCTACCAAAGGTTGCCCTCTTGTGACGCTCTGCATTAGTTGATCCGTCTGTAGTGGACTGGGGGGGAGCATCATCAAACAGTGAACAATCAACCATGTTTTCGCCAACCCTATCAAGCACAGTAGTAGGTGGTGTGCCATCACTGAGAGGTGCCATGCCATTGTTTGTGTCTGCATCATTGGTGATAGCATCATCATCACAGATTTTAGTTGGGGTCCATGCATGTTTTCCTGTTGTGGAGGTGCCACCGTTTCCATAAGTTGCAAGTGCTCCAAGGGCTTTGTCTTGAACTTGGCATAGCGATGGTTCATCTGACATAATCGAAAAATAGTGTCAAGCAACCAAACAACAATTAATTTGTAAACATTATAGTAAACAAGGCAATTGTTACTGACAAAACTAAAGTATATCATACCGCTTGCATTTTTGCCCACTAATGCTCAAGTGCTGTGAACAAACTTGTGGCCTGGTCATATCATATTCTTGTGAAGCCTTGACTAGCATCTTACAGCTTTTTCCAGGTAACCTAATCTTTTTTCAAATTGTCATATTTGCCTTTCATTTGTTTGGCCAAATGTCGCATTCTAGTTTTCTCATAGAACTTCTTTACTATATTCTTACACCTAGTGTTGGATAAGCCACATAGTTGTTGGTTACCGTCCTTTATTTCACCGAGGACAAGTTGTAAGTACAGCTTATTGTTGTCACTATCTCAGATGCATTTGTGGACATGTGAGTTTTGGCTTGATGTTACACCCTTGCCATGCGTTTTTGAAGGGATACGGGGTGAAGTATGAGTGGTTTCCATAACATTATGAGTGGGTCACAAGTGTAGGTCAGAAGACAATAAGCACACAATGAAAAACATAGAATTTAAAGGAACAAAAATAGCAATACAACAACACAGGCAATGCAATTAATTAATGTGTTCACAGTACAACAACGTAGCAATGGTTGTAGACAACAAAAATTAAGCTTTCTTGAATTTGACAATACATAGTTGGATACAAAAGTTTAGCATGTGTTCCATCGACATATGTAGTACAATAAAAGAGGCTTAACATGCAAGTTAAACATATAACTACGTATAGCGTGAAGGG
This sequence comes from Camellia sinensis, assembly GCF_004153795.1. Taxonomy (NCBI): domain Eukaryota; kingdom Viridiplantae; phylum Streptophyta; class Magnoliopsida; order Ericales; family Theaceae; genus Camellia; species Camellia sinensis. The sequence goes on from NW_021026528.1 coordinate 983,584, forward strand.
TGTACGATACAAAAATAACACAAAAACCCAAAAAATGAGCATGCATCACATACGAAACAACAACAAAATCACTATGACGCTCAATACACCGACAACTGTCCAAAGCAAACATAGGCTCTGATCAATGCGATCAACGTCGCCACATAACCCCATATCGACATCATTCAAGGGAAGGTGATTAGCAACCCTTTATCTATGGAACTTGTCATACCAACCTACCCACAAAACATATCTCTGGTATACACAAGTTCAGTAGTTAGACTGATTTGTTTATGACATAACCGTAAATGGCAAGTACATTAGTACATGCATAAAAGAGGGGTGATACACACTGTTGGACTAGGGCAAACATAGTATGCACGACCTAGGTTTTTGTTAGATGTAGAAATCTTTACAAAGCAGTGTCCAAAGGCACATGCACACATCCTTTGAAATACATGCTTAGGCTATACTACAAACTTCCAAAATTAGGGGAAAAAAATTGAGAAGTGCACAACTATGGATACAGTAAGAGTCCACAATAATACTTTCAACCCATATTGGTTAAAAGACCAACTATAACAAATAATTACACCATCTAAAAAAAAAAAAAACACTACAATAAGGAACTGTGTTTTTCCTATGGTTAGGGATTCAGTTCAGTGGCTATCAATACCCAATAGCCCATGTTGACAGATTCTTGGTATAATCCATATATGCAACCATGTACACTGTGATTCAAGTTAATGACTGATTTGTTCACAGGTAGAAATGATCGTAGCTAGTTTAGGGTTTCCATATGTCGCAAAGGTTGCTCAGGTACGTATTTGTTAATTTTTTTTTCATAGCAAAAAAGGCCAGAACAAGTAGTAAAATAAAAAAGAATAGAGCACACAGTGGGTGGGAAGAGGTTAAGCCTAATGTGAGGGATTGGAAATTGAACAAAACAACCGAAAACAAGAAAATATGAATTCAGGCAAAATCGATGACAACTATTTACCCTAAAAAAACCCAACTATGAATACAAATGAAAAACTAGCAGACCTATTTGCAAATCACTGGTAACAGAACACCGGCAAGAGAGGAGGCTTTCATGATTGTGTAGATTAACTGAGGAAGACGACCTGGAAGAGGGAAGTTGGTGGCAATGTCGATGGCCGACGCTAGGAACGAGTTTTTTGCAGCGTCCACAGCAGCGGCGCAACTGTGCGAAAACGATCTAAGAGGGAGACAAGATCAAGAGGCATGAGATACAGAATGGTGAAATGTTTGTCTCAGCAAACCCTAAAGTGAATGGAGGATATATTCGTAAAGTGCCATATCGTGTTTAACTAGCTTCCCAAATGGGTTTCTGCATAAAAAAGCCAACGTTTGGCTTTTTGACAAAATGTTGAAACGCAGCTTCTAACGACATACCCAAGTCAGGCCTTTGTTAAAGGCATTTTTGGTGTAAATGAAGAACCATCATGGAAGAAAATAGTGGAAAAGTATGACAGGTACATGAAAAATTTAGCATTAACAAATTAATTTTCTAATATTTGCCCAAAGACATGCTTCTTTCTAAGGATTCATTGCTTTAGGTTGCTTGAACTATAAGATTCACAACCCATCTCAATGCTACAAACCACCATATATAGCCTTCGTTTGGAATGTGAGTTGGCTTTTTGGTTTTTTTTAGCTATGTTAACCTGGGGCTAAAAAGCCTCATTTATGATAGTTTTTTTGATTTTTTTGACTTTTGTGAGAGAAAAAATAAAATTATTATAGTTTGGATGTGACATTTTGTCCTATTTGGCTAAAACAACCAATTTTGTTCTATATGGCTATTTTAGCCCAAATGGGCATGCCAAACATATTTCCATTATTTGTCAAAAAGGGCATAGAAATGCCTAATTTTGCAACATTTTCTACGAAAATTTTCATCATGTGTATTGGAGAAATGTAAATCAATCACTCTGCTTGCTTTTGTTCTTAAGTTTATTTTTTATTTTTTTTTAAAAAGACTACAAAATAATTTCTTTATTTTAAAATAAAAATAAAAAACACCATTTTTATCCGATATTCTCTTTTTTAGGGCTAAAATATATTTTTAGTATTTATTTTCATAAGTTATGAATATAGAATTTATTAGTAAATGCTCCTAAATTAATTTCTATTTTTTCATTAAAAAATCAAAAAATAGATTTAAAAAACGAAACCAATAGAGGTTTTCTTTTCTTCTTTTTTTTATTGATATATTGGATTATTGGGTGGTGTGCTATTTGTGAAGAAGAGCATGAGTTTAATTGTAGAACAATCTCATCAAGCTATTCCCAATCCTGCTTTAATAGAGTGTAAGATGACTTAAGGCTCAATATCCTAAACCCACATGGGTTCATTTTATTTAGGGCAAATTACATATACCCCTCGAGGTTTAGCAAAATTACAGATATCCCCCTGAGGTTTCGAAAATTACAGATACCCGGCTGAGATTTATATTTTCATAAAAAATTGCCCTTTGAGGTTTATATTTTCATAACAATTTGCCCCCTAATTTGTTATGCAAATAGTACCTTCAAGGGGGTATCTGTAATTTCTCAAACCTCAGGGGAGTATTTGTAATTTTGCTAAACCTCGAGGAGATATATGTAATTTGCCCTTTTATTTAACAAGTATGTACTTTTCTTATGCATATGTAGCTCGACTTTTTCGCACCCCCTTTTAGAGTCTCGAAAATAAGCCCTAAGTTCAGACTCCCGCGATTCTGAATATAATCTCACAAGTGCAATGTGAAATTGATAAACACCAAAGAGTCCAAATTCGGCAAATATTTTGGAAAATCAATTTTGAATAAAAAATGTCAAAATAGGACTGTTTTTCCAGATACAAAGTCATTACCTAAATATTTTGTTTTGGAAAAATTTAGGAAACCCATGACTCGTGCCGAAGGCTACGTGTCCGTCATCACCAAGATTGTCTCGGCTCGGGAACTTAGGTACGAAAGGGGAAGGTCATGAATTGAGCACCCCCGCTCGCCCGATTAAAGATCGACCTCTACTAATCATGATATGATTTTTATGCACATTATATACTCTTGTTCCGGTTTATTAGGCTAGCATTTACTATGCGATGCGTGCATACAAGGTATAGACTAGTTTGCTCGAATTAGAACAATTCAATTTCATTTTTGTTTTTCGAAAAGGGTTTGATTTTGCCACTTAAAGTGGGCTTAAAGTTTGTGAATTTGCCACTTGACAAAGTAGGCTTAAACGTACATTCATTGAATCATTCTAATTCAAGCAACAAGCCTTCATTTACAGGCACTCAAACAGTTTAACAAGTAAGCACTTAGCCTTATGGCAAGCATGCTAGTCATGGCAACATCAACATTTCATGCAAGATGCTAAAGCACTAAAAACTCACCTAGTAATCCAAGCTAAGATAAAACAAAAGAGTTAGAAAAATATGCATGATTTCTAACTATACGAGATGGCTAATGCAACCCATGCAATAATGCAACTAAAATAGGCTCGACTACTTAACATGTTATTTGCAACAATTTCATAGCATGCATTTAAACACGTATTCAATGAGGTAATAAATGCCAATGCAAGTTTGAATGATGAACCGAGCCTCTGTGCATGCAAGACAAATGAATGGATGCAAACATGCGATATGCTATTTGAAACATGATGCCCCTAATCTAACCATCAAAAGAGGATAAATAAAAAGGAGAAAGATGTGGGGTTGGAAGATATACACATTATTACGACATTGCGCCCTCACAAAGGAGAGTCCGAACAAATAAACTAAGCTAACTAGCTAACAGATTAGAGTTAAAGCTAATTAATCTAACTATTACAAAACGAAATGAATAACTTGCTAAACTACTAATTATTATAACACTTGAATTAGCCAACTAGTTAACTAACTAATTAAATAATTACGACACAAGTGTAATCAAAATAAGTAAGTAAGCTAAACAATTTAAGCATTAAGCTAACTACTCCGCCTCGGGAAGCGAGGGATGTTCATGCGCATACTCGGTTTCCACCCGAAAAGGCCACTATTTTGCTTTCGAATGCCTCTGTTTGCACAGTTGAACACCAACACTGCTACTCACTCTGCTCTGCCTTACCAATACTCTGCTGAATTTTGCATTAGTGGCTAGCCGGCCATGGTAAAGGTTGCCGACCATCAACCGACCATGGTTGAAGTTTGCCTGCCATGGATGGTGGTCTGCCGGCCATGGAAAGTGGCCTGTCGGCCGCTAATGCATAAGTTCATCTTATTGCAACAGAGGAAAAACAAAGCATATGTAGGGTATTTTCAAGGATTGTCTGCACAACTCACCCCTGCTTTTCATGAACAAATCTAAAGAGTGGTGAACCTAAGCCACAAACCACTGTAGACACCCCATTTTTGACCGCCCTTAAGACTTGGGCACTACTGATGGTTTGCTCGGTGTTGATGGTGAACCTAAGCCACAAACCACCAATTCAAGCGATTTCATTGCATGATGGCTTGTGAACCCAAGAGTGCAAGTTCAATAAATGCAAGAAAAAAGACACAAACCTCTTCCCTTTCATGAATGATCAAGAGAAGTGGTTGAGCTTGGAGACTTGAATCATTTCATCACTAGTAAGTATGAAATGGTTCAAGCTTCCATGTGTTCAATTAACGTCCAATTAAACACAACCAAATATTATCTTGGTCACTTTTAGTCCCAAATTTTAGTTATTCATTTTAATTTACCAACCATTCTTTAATCCCATTAAGTCCAAAAGGTGAATTAAAGTACTCTAATGGAACGAGGGCTCAAAACACAAATTGCTTTGGGTATGAAAGAAGCATCATACCATTGGTAATGAATGCCATAAGGGATTAAACCATTAAGTATGAAACCACAATTTCATACTTGGGCAAGCAAGTGACTTGAAACCACTTTCAAGGAAAAATTAAAAGCCAATAAATGAGGGAGGTTGCAAAGATTATTTATGCTGAAATGAAGTATGAAAAGCCAAAAATAAGTACTATCAACTCAAATAAATGATGTCTAAGACCTAAAACATCAAGCTTATGAGGGCTAGTATACTAGAAGCATGCAAAACAAAGCCCAAATGCCAACTACAGCCCAAAATAGAGTTAAAACAATCTAAATCAGAGGTTAAAACATGTTAGAATTAAGCTACAAAAGGCTAGAAAATTAAGCTAACACATAGAGCTAACTAAGCTAGCAAACAAAACACAAGGAGGGAAGGCTAACTCGTTGAAATTTGGACTTCAAAACATGATTTTGGCCACTGAAAAATATCTGAAAATCAGTGTTTAAAAGCTTGAAAAGAGATAGTAAAAGAGTGGGAAACACAAGGACAAAGGCCTCTAGAACAAGGTACAAAGAAGGGCTGTCAACCCCTAAACTTTTAATGGCCTTAAACCCAAACTTCAGCCCAAAAAAACAAAAAGTTTTGACAGCCCAAAACAATGAGAAAACAATAGGAATAGAAGCAAATAAAACAAAATTACAAGCAAAGTCTTATACCTTTGAAGAGAAGAGCAACTCCAAGGAACAAAACCAAGCAAACAACACCCTCTAGAGCTCAGACCAAGATAAAAAATACCTTAGCTCAAAGATGATGAGATTTCGTTAAGGGTGTATAGGCAAAGGTTAAGGAATTGTAGTCAAAAGTGTACAGAATTTGTAGAGAGAGGAAAATTTTGAGTTCAAGGAGATCCAGAGAGGGGGTCCCTATTTATAAAAAACATGAAATTCCCTCAAGGAGATCCAGCCCTACACGTGGGTGAAGATGCATGCATCTGTGCAAACAGCTAGCACAGTTAGCATAAAATATCTGCAAAATACACTGGTGGCCGGCACCAGGTCGGTAAGCAAAAGGTGATGGCCAGCAAGTCTCTATTAGTAGCCGGCAGGTCACCAAAGGTTGCAGACTGAAAAAGATAGGCTTGGTCTAAAACTAGGTTTGAAAGGCTATCAGGGATTGCGAGGCTCAAAGTTGTGGCATTCCACTGAGGACCTCGAGTACTTGGTGAGCAAACAGACTCATCATCAGGTGTGCATGCAAGGATGTCTAAGTCATAAGGGCCTTCAAAAATGGGGTGTCTACAGTTGCCCCTCTTTGACAGAACTCGGAGTCATGAAATGACGTGAGTGAATGTCAAAGCCCAAAGACGACCCATTTTGACAAGGCCATAAGACTTGGACAAACAATTAAAATAAAAATAAATGGTTGCACTCACAGGCTGCCTACATATCCCTTTACAAAGGAATCAAACCAGCGTAGTTCTGGGACAAGATGGAAACGAAATGCACAATGCAACTTTGAAAGCTGGACTCACACACTACGCGAAGCCAGTGACTTTGAAATCTTATGATCATGCGAGATGATGCAATAAGCAAATAACAAGTATAATAAGCAAGAATATGATAATGACATATGAATAAGCAACTTCAAGCTTAAAAAGCAAAAAGATCTAAAACACACTCTAACGATGCCAAGACACGGGATGAGAAAAGAAAACACCGCACAAGGTTGCGTTTCACACATCCTGAGAAAACGAGAACAAAAATCGCTCGGGCTCGTGTTTTACATGTCTCAAGACACAACCACTCGGGCGCGAACTTTATACATCTCGAGGTAAAACCCGCCCAGGGCTGCATTTCCCGCGTCCTGAGAAACAACCACTCGAGCGTGTGCTTCGCACGTCCCGAGGTAAAACCAGCCTAGGGTCGCGTTTCACACGTCCTAAGAAACAACCACTCGGGCATGTGCTTCACAAGTCCCAAGGTAAAACAACAGAGAGGTGTGCGATAGATGCACGAAGGTGAACAAGTGCGATAGATGCACAAAGACTTCAACTGGAACTCCTCTGAATGAACTGTACATACAATATCGTTTGCCTATGTAAGAAAGAAACTTATCAAGTGTGATACAGTAAGAATGCATGTTCTATGCAAGAAAAACAACCGAGATACAATGTTAATTAAAGGCATGTTCCATGCGAGAAACAAAAGCATATTCTTTGCGTGTAACAAGAGCGAAAGCATATTCTATGCGTGATTCATAACGGATGCAAGACACGCATGCAATATGCGTGAAATGCATATCTTATGCAACAAAGTGACATGCACATTTTATGCAACAAAGTGAAATGCATATTCTACGCAAGGTACAAAAGCATAATTTGACAAAAACAAATTCAGTAGCAACTTTTGATTTACCTCTCGGAAAAGTTACAATATGTTTAAAGGATACACCTCATTCGTGTTGAGAAGTGACGAACATCGTGCACTGAAAACACAGTTTTGAGCTTCCGCAGAGACAATCTAAACCTAACAGTGAAACATCCCTACACATCTTGGAAACCAAGGACACAAAACAGCATCAGGACTCCAAGGGAGGCCACCAGCCACCGGCTAGCCACAGGAGGAGGGTGCCGGCCATGTGCCAGCCACGGATGAGCCTTGCTGGCCACGGATAGGCCTTGCAGGCCCCATGTCAGCCACCGATGGCAGTTTGGGGGGCTTTTTTGTTTTTTCACCATGGGTCTTTAAATATACAACTCAACATTTCATTTCCTCGCAACCCTAAAGTCAAAATTGCTCTCCCTCTCTCTCTAGGTGCTCTTTCTCTCTAGATCTGCGCTTTTTACGCGTTTTTCAACGCCCCACACGAAATTGATTCGCTAAACCCTCTTTGTTTCCTCCGTTTTGAACATATTGAAATTTGATTTCAGTGTTTTTTCTTGGAGTTTCACCACATGAGGCTTGTTCCCCTCAAGTTTCTCTTGGGTTTTGTGCCTTTTCCTGAGCTTTGACTTTTCCTCTCATTTTCTCTCTCCTAGGGTTAACTTCTTCCAAGTTTACCCTTTTTTCAACATTTTTTTTTCACTTTTTCACCTACTTCATACCCATTTTCAGATGGCGGATGATTCACCACATGACGGGGCTCTTCCAGAGATTTCCCCTGTATTTTCACCTGTTCCTAAGGTAGTAGAGCTAGCAGCTGACCTTGAGGCGACCTTAAGGCAGAGTTCGAGCCTGAGGCCAATCCAAAGCCGCTACCGCTGAGGGTACGGCCTTTCGATCCAGAGAGATACCATCCCCAGACACATGCATTGCCCGCCGGAGGCATCAGACGCTTCACCGAATTTGCTCACGGTGCACCGAAGGGCCTCCTGCTGGGGGAGCTGGCTTCTCACCTATCAGCCATTGCCGTTGAGGTAAGAACTCTGTTTTCATGCATTTCTGCCTTTCTTTACTTGTATTTCTTACACTGCTTTTTATTCGACTATACTATCATCACTGCTTTATCTAATCCATCTGTCCTTTATCTGTTGCATCTGTTCTCTGCCACAGGGCAAGTCTCGTGCCTTCAAAGGGTACGGTGGTACGACGAGCTCCCCACTGGAGTTCGTGGCATCATAGATGAGGCTGGCTTTGGCCTTTTCTGCTTTGGCCTGACACGGGTCATCGCGAGCCGTCCTCTCTTGGGAGCGCTCATGGAGAGATAGTGAGACACCACAAACTCCTTTTACTTTTCTACTACAGGGAAGATAACGATGACTCCCTATGATTTCGTCATGATCACCAGCTTAGATGTAGGAGGTGATCCAATCCCTCTCAATTCAGATATAGGAGAGTGGGAGGGGGCCTGGGTTGAGCTACTGGAAGCGCATCTACCCATATATCAAACAGGCATGGTCAGATACACCTAGTTCACCAAGCGATTCAGAGGGAGCGAGCCCAAGACCGTAGAGGAGATGAAGCAGTACGCTAGGGGCTTTCTGATGTTTGTCTTCGGTACCACCTTATTTTCAAATAGGTGAAAGAGCGTAGGCTTATATCTGTTGAGCGCCCTAGTGACCCTTCCTCAAGTGCGCTTCTACGATTAGGCGAAGCTAGCCTCGTTGCCCTATACGGATACATGAGCTCGACTTCCCGTCTGAGTGGAGACTTAATTGGGGGCTGCTGGCGAGCCTGGGAGGTATATATCTTAGTTTCCTCTTTGCACTTTACATTTTCTACTTCACATTTCTGCTTTATATCTGTTCAATACTTGTAGTTTCTGCTTTGCACTTTCTGTATCTGTTTAGACACTGTTCATACATTATGCTAACACATATCACTACATTTTCTCTGTAGCTGTGGGTGTATGCATAATTTTCAACTCTAGCACCAGGGCTTGTAGAAGAGCTCCCATTGGTAGTCCCCTATTCACGGAGGTATGACGATCGCCTCCAACGTAGGGGAGTCCTTTACATTCTTCCGCCACTACTTCGACACCGTGGCTGCTCATGAGGTGACCCGAAACACAGTCATTGTTGCTTTAAAACTGTTGTGATTCATATTTAGCAACTGACAACAACAAATAATTTTTATAACTTCTATTTATAGATTATGGGGCAGCCATGGGCCATGATACCGGTCAGGATTCAGGACCAGTATGCCGGGGCCTAGGCCACTTCTCGCTTTTACATCTTACTCGAGGGCCCAGTCTACTGGGCCTGGTTCTTGAGCGAGTGGTTCATGCGCCAGACTGTGGGCCTACCTGATCCAATCATTCTGATGGCACCGCTAGAGTCCATACGAGCAGCAGATAGCTTATCCATTGAGGAGGTCATTTAGTTTATGGTGGGCCTGGATGCCGACTACTTCCGAGCAGAGGGTGACTATGCAGCCTTCATCCAGACACATCTCATGCCACCTTTGATCGATGCTCGTGGATGTGAGAAGACAAGAGCCCCTATTGCGAGAGAGACACTTAGAGTGACTAGGGCGATCAGGGGCCGTGCTTCCCGGGTGAAGCAGAGGACCAACTGGCCAAACTTCCTACCACGCTGACATGCTGGCGGCATACCAAGGATGCTTACCAGGTCCTGATTGAGCCCGCAACAGCCGAGCACGAGCTTGTCGGGGTTAAAGGCCCGACTCAGGTATGGACCACACTCTACCACTTGCACTTCACATTTCATTTCAGATATATCCACTACGAACATTGATCATTCAAATACATTTGTAGGCATCCATCAAGTACACAAGAGGCGCTCTTGAGCTGATAGCCTCGTTGATAAGGATAGTATAGAGAAGGGAAACGCTGCTCGGTCTCCATGGCATCCCAATAATTTCTTCAATTTGCACTCCAGGCATCAAATTTCCACTGACACGTTGACATTGACATTTCAAGTGAAAACTTCCCAAACTACACTGATGCACTGCATCTGACACACTGCACTCACACACTATATCTAACTTCTGCATAAGCTCATTCTACATACCATGCTTACATCTGATACACACATTACATACCATACTTGCATCTGATATACACACTAGAACTCATATGTGACCACTGTCTGTTTAAATCTCACTTATATCGATGGCACCAACGGCAGTCGCAACACCAGCAGTATCTCCTTCAACAACAGGGAGGAAAAAGAGACAGGCTCCAACATACGGCCGAGGCAGAGCTAGGGGCACCCAAGACAAGAGCAGTCCTTTAGAGCCCATTCTGAGTGATGATGATGCTAAGACAAGCGACTCTGAGGCGGCAATGAGTCAGCATTCAGAGTCATCTAAGAGTGGAGACGATGCTGGCTCGGGTTCCGAGAGTGGAGATGATGCCGAGGCGAGCTCTGAGGCAAAGAGCGGAGATGACACCGGCTCGGGCTCTGGTTCAGGTTCAAATAGTGGCTCTGATGGAGATAGTGCCCCAGAGTCTTCTCCTCTGAAGAAGAGAACGAAGAGGGCCTCTTGAGCCTGAGGCGACTGGCGTTGATTTTTTTGTATTTTTGCTTAGTTTCTTTGTTTATAGCATTAGCACATTGTATAGCTTCAGACAGGTTCCATTTTTTGTTAAAACTTGTACTTCTTTCTTGCAAAAACCATGATCGGAATAAAAAGCAATTTTTATGAAAAAGTGTTGTTGTCATTTTTGCATCATGAGCACCATATTTGCATGAGAAAAAAAATAAGGACAAGGAATCGAATTGGCAAACAAAACTAAACACTTGTATTGGCACAACGTTCTTAATCGGGTAATGAACCGACCAACAACCAAAATACAAAATGCAACATATAACTCGATAAACAAAACAACAACTTGATAAACAAAACAACAACTCGATAAACAAAACGACTCAAATACAAATCAACAGGCTTGCTAAAACCAAAAAGACTCAAAACAAGACTTTAAAACACTCGAAGATCAAAGCAAAGCATATACTTCCAGCACTGCCCAAAACACAGGTGGACAGTAGGTTAGAGTGAGAGACTACCGACCACGAAAAGGGGTTGCCGGCCACATGCCGACCATGAGAAGTGGCCTGCCAGCCACCAATGCGGCCTGCTGGCTACCTACCAGCCATCAATGTGAAGGACCTCCAGATTGTTGACACCTGGCTTCCATTCATTGTCTTATCTTATACAAAAGGTTGAGCCTCGTGATTTCTTCATTTTAGCTGTAAATTCTTCACAATGGAGCCATTTTTCACTGAAAGACTATCGGATTGGATTGCAACTTTAGACGACTCAGAAAATGTGAATTTTTTGGGTTTCGGCATAAATGCACTTCTTCTGCTGAGCCGTTCTCCACTTTGTTTTCCGTTTCTTCATGCCGCGGCTAGATGCTAGAACTCGATTACACACATCTTTAGCTTCAGGGGACAAGAAATGTGCCCAACAATTGAAGAGTTTCAGGCATTAATGGAATCCTGGCACGATGAGGAAATCATACCTCAGCTCCGTTTTGGCCACATCCAAGTTTTGGGACAAATGTGTGGGCTCAATCTACATGAGGCTCAATCCTTGGTTCATAACGGAGAGCTGGATATGCCCAGCCTGATTCATCGATTTTGTAACGTCGGTGACCGAGGTAACTTTCTTTGGTGGGGTTTTTGGCAACACGCCCTTTGCTTACGTATGCTGGCTCATTTCCTTCTTGCCCCTAGTTTCAACGGGCCTAGCATTCGACTGATTGAAGTGGCCCAATGTTTGAAAAAAGGCAAGAGTTACATTGGCTTGGTGTTGGCCGAGACTTTGATGGGCTTAAACTCCTTCCATCGGCTGTAGACACCCCATTTTTGACCGACCTTAAAATTCAGACGCCATCGATTAAGCACTCGGTGATAGTGCATGTTGTGCTCATTTCGAGCTTCAGAGTTTTGGCTGAGAGCCTTGCCTCCAGGTCTCTGAACTCTTTGTGCTTCGGCTCGGTTTGCTGACCAAAGCCTTGTTTCCCTTCCCGGAGGGAGGGAGAGGTCTTGTAGACCATCTCTCTGTGGTTGTAGACTACTTTTCGTGGTCTTAGGCCACTTTTTTCGTTTGGAGACTACTTTCCGATTTTTGGAGCCTTTGGCTGTGCGCCTTGTCTCGGGACCACTTAACGTTCTCCGTTTGGCTTGGTTTTTGAACCACACCTTGCTTCCTCTCCCTAGAGGGACACTGTGTCCGAGAGACCACTTTTGTGGTCGTGTACCACCTTTGGTGCTCGACAGCTAGTTTTCGAGGCTCTCGGCTGCGCGCTTTGCCTCTCAAACTCTTGTTTTGCATCCGTGTTAGTTTGTTTTTGGTACAAATCTTGTTTTCCTTGCTTGGAAGGTGGTACGAGGATGGGAGACCAATTTTTCCCCTTGGAGACCACTTTCCTTCTCGCTAGCCAATTTTCTGGTCGGGAAACTGGTTTTCTTGGTCTTTAGGCCACCTTTTCTGGTCTCCCCCCACAATTGGCTTGCTTTCAGTGTGGAGACCACCAATTCCCCTGGCCGACCACTTTTTTTTTGGGAGACCACTTGAAGTGGTCGGCCGACCACTGCAAGTAGCAGGCTAACCACTTTAAGTGGTCGGCACCTCTCCCCCTATTTTGGCAGACTATGTAGATGCCAGCTGTGCCACCTAGAGAGCACAGATTGTATCCTCCATAGGCATCCAAGTTTTAGCTTCTCTAAGAAGCTTTAACTTTGGTTTTTCTATAAGAGAGGGGCTCTCTCTCCATGGCAAGGGTTCTGATTTTTGGTGGAGTGCATAGGCTTACACTCTCTCTATATTCCTCTATTTCTCTCTCTATATTGGTGCATTGCTTCATATTTGTGCACACAACCTCCTAGCCAAACACTCTTACCTTGTTGTTGAGTTGCTAGAGGGTTTTGTGGGAGCTCAAAAGTTGGTTTTGGCTTAGAAAATCTGTCGGTTTTGCAGTGCTTCAAGGGTAGCCCTCTTTTCCCCCTTTTAAGCTCTATTTTGATCACTCTCTTAGCCATATTTGCATGCTTTTCTTGGCTTAACATTAAACTAAAAAAATCTTTGTTTTTCAATCCTTAACATGTTTGTTTGAGGCCTTGTTGGTATTGGGGGTAGTCTACCCCCTCTTGTGCCTTATTTTGCCTTGTTTTGAGCTTTCTTTTAAAGCCTTTGGGACCACCTTGCTTTGGTCTTCTCACCACTGAAATCCAGAGGGATTTTAGTGGTGAGGGTGGTGTTTTAAGGTCCTAAAGAGGAGAGGGTTACCCCCTCTCCTTATGTCTTCAATACTTGCTTTGATTTGCCTCATGTGTGAGCATGTTTCTTAAGCATATGTTGGCCACATCTTAGTTTGTATTTGGGCTTATTTTGCCGAGGCATATCACTATTTTTGCTTGGTCTTGTCACTTCTTGCATGCCTAATACACTTGTAGTGTAAATCCTCTTCGCTAGCCTTATATGCTTGATGTTGTAGCCTATTATTCTAGCATGTTTTGGCTTCACTCCAGCACTTTTTTGGCTTTGATTTAACATGCTTGAGGTCTAATTTAAGTGGTTTTGGTCATGCATGTTTTGTTTTGTATAGCTATGGTGTATTTGGCTTTGCTAGCCTTGCACTTTGGGCCCCCTAGCATGTCATATTTGAGCTATTTGCATGATATGGAATCATATGCTAGGTAATTTCAGACCATAAAATTCTGCCATGCTCTCATGATTATCACTCTTTCGTTGTGTTTAAGAGTTGTGCCCTTATGCCTTATTTGTGAGCTAATTCGGGGGCCTATCTTTCTTGCCATCTTTGTTGCGAGTTTAGCTTGTTTTTGCTACCATTTTGACCTACCTTAGGTCTGTTTGGAGTGCTTTAGGTCATTTAAGCATTGCTTGGTATGGTTGTAGTGTACGGCCCTCGACTAGCTTTATATTTCGGGTCTCTTGGCATGCTCTATTTGAGCTATTTGCATGATATGACATCACTTGGCAGATGATTTCAGTGCTTGTACCTATGCCATACTCTCATATTCGTCACTTCTTCATTTTGTTTAAGAGTTCACCTTTATGCCTTGTTGATAAGCCATTGCATGAGCACAAGTTCTTTGCCTTTTTGCGCCTAAGTTTTGGTGTGAAATGGCCTCTATTTGGGCATGGCTGAGGTCTGTTCACTTTAGTCTAAGTCCATTAAGCATGATTGATTACATGTTGTTTGCATGCTATGTTGTCCATTGCATTGTGTATGCCTTATCCTTTGCATTGTGTATGCTTAGGTCACATTACATTGAGTATACCATCATTGCATTGTGCATGCTAATTGGTACTTGCATTGTGTATGCCATGTTACTTGTTGCTTGCATTTGTTTGGATTAAGTGTCAATCCGAGCATGAGAAACGAGGGACGTTTCATACTCAAAGTGATGAAACGTGCCTCAATTCTCGGTCGCCGACACTCTTGACTATACATGATGGAGTTTTAGGCTTTATGTGTTCGTATGTGCATTCATTTCATATTGAGTTGTGCGATTTGGCTCCTTGACCATCATGCATCGAAATGCGTGATTGGTGGCCCGAGGGCCGAGAACCGCACCCCCTTGAGCTTATGTAATGAGAGGGAGGGTGGTTGTGCATACATGTGTTGCAAATACTTCGCCATGCCCCTTTCTTGCTCTCTGTTGCAGCAAACCAGAAACCAGCAGCAAAAACTGGTCAGCCGACCAGATAAAGTGGCTGGCCGTCCACTTTTTCTAGTTTTTAGCATAAAAAGTGGTCAGCAGGTGGTCTCCAATGTCAACAACTGGTCGGCAGCATCCCTACAGATTCCCATGATGGAGTTTCAGCCTTCTGGAGCTCTTTTGTAGTGTTCTGAGACTAGTTGCAAACAGAGGCAAATCGGGGCATCGCAATGGATTTTCACACGAGGTTACTGGGCACGCATCCTTCGTCGTCCAAGGCAGAGTTGAGGCAGCCTATTTCATATAGTTTACATGCTTATTCAATTGCTAACTTAGTTAATTTGATTAATTAGTTAGAGTTGTGTAATAATTAGTTGTAGCTTGTTATTCATTTCGTTGTGTAATAACTAGTTTAACTAGATTAGATTAGATTAGCTAGTTGGTTCTGTATTATTCATTCGGACCCTCCGTCGAGAGGGCACAACTGTTGTAAATAAGTGTGCGTGTGTGTGATGCATGTCTTCCAACCCCCATTTCTTTCTCCCTTTTATTTACTAGTTTATGATGGTTAGTTTTAGGGCATGTTTCAATTAGCATCCTTACACTCGCATGTTTGCATCCATTCATCTGTCTTGCATGCACCGGGCTCAGCGTATCATGCTAACTGCATTGTATTTCAATTCCTGTTTGAATACATGTATCAAATTGTATTTCACATGACATTTTTTTGAATAGTCGAGCCTATCTTAGTTGCATTTTGTATGTATTGCATTAGGCATTCTTGACATAGCTAGGATCATGCATTGATTTCTAACATAGTAAGTGTTTATGCTTTAGCATCCTTGCATGTGTGTGAGTGACTGCCATGATAGCATGCTTGCCATGAGGCTAACTGTTTATGTGATATAACTGCCTGAATGCCTGTGGGTGAAGGTTGGATTACTTGAATTGGAACAATTCATTGATTGTGAGTCTTAAGCCCACTTGAGAGTGGCAAATCACCATGTTTTCTAAAGCCCACTTGAGTGTGGCAAAATCCGCATTTTAGCCTATTTGCGAGTAGTAAACCGCTTTCAAAAACAAACATGAGATGTTTTATTCCAACTTAGGCGATCCAGTCTATACTTGTATGTTGTGCGCATCACATAGTAATTCTAGGTTAATAATCAGAATAAGAGCACATGTGCTTTCAAAAACAAGATATCGTGTTAGTAAAGGCCGATCTTTGATCGGGCGACCGAGCGTTCTCATTGCATGACCTTCCCCTCTCATACCCAAGTTCCCGAGCCGAGGTAACTTTGGCGATGATGGACACATGGCCTTAGGCACGAGTCAGGGTTTCCTAAATTCCCCAAAATAAAACATTTAGGTGGCGACTTTGTATCTGGCAAAACGGTCCATGTTTGGCACTTCTTTCTAAAAATCAATTTTTCAAAGTGATTTGCAGGATTTGGACTCTTTGGTGATTTATCAATCTCGCATTGTACTTTGCAAGATCAGATTAAGAACCGTGACATTTGAATCCGAACTGTAGTGAGCCCAATGAACAAAACGGGATTTTCTCGGGACGTTCGGGCACGTCTACATCGGCGAGAGACTATCAAATTCGCGGGGAGTCCACTACTTCTGCAGGTATTGTTTCCCATCCTTTCTTATATGTATTTCTCACATCACTCAGCACTCATGCTCTGTTTTTCTCTCAAAGCCCTTTTTTCACTTTTCTCTCAACATACATTTTTCTATTATTAATCTTTTTTTTTCTATTATCCCTTCCCAGGTGTGGCTTATGGACAAGCTGAAGGTTATGGATTCTTGCCCTAAGTACTCAGCTCGAGGCTATTTCTTCCACCACTGACTAGTGGATTTCCTAAATGAGGGATGGTGGTGCCACTAGACGTGCAACAGGTTTGCTGTTGACATTGCTTGGCATTGCCTTTGGCTTTATTTGACCGAAATGAGCTACAACATGACTTGGCAACCTGGCATTCAGATGATCGGTCTTACACACTATGTATTCTACTTTCCGTTTCGATTCAGACGTCAGTTCGGGCATGACTAGACACCCCCATTGAAGAGGGTAGAGTACCCGGTTTCATTCCCCATCTGAGGTTCACATTTGGCTAGGTACCTCACTGCTTGGAGGACAAGAGAGCTTCTGACCCCTACCCCTAGTTTCAGTTACACCCTTTCTGGTGAGTGTTTGGCTTGGCTCGATAGGGAAGCACAAACCGGGCTCACTTTGGCTTCAGAAGCTTCCACAAGCACGAGCGGGGGACGCAAGAGCATCTGACTCATCTATGTCCCTAGTTTATTGCTTTGACCTTTCTTTTCAAGTTTTTTCAATGTAATAAAAGCAACTTTGATTTGTATCAGAAAGTTAGAGAACTTTGTATTGAAATCAATGAAATTAAAGTTGTAAGCATTGAAAATTTTCCTTTTGGTCCAAAAATGGCCTAAGTTGTAAAAGGTAAAATTTGAACAAAATCAACTTTTATTAAAATTTTCCAAAACCATTTCCGAAAAGGACCACCACTTGACATGCATAGAATCAATCCTCAAGATGTACAACCCCGAATCCAAAGATCACAAATTGCTCCTTTGACTGAATAACACTACTCAGCACTGTAACCAGCTCTCAAAGTAAAGATCACAACCAAACTCTCAAGTAAAGAAAAGACAAAGATGACCTGATCAATCACATGGACAAGACAGTTGAGTTTGAGATTTTTACGGCCGGACTTCAGGATGAAGTTACCTACGTATCTCAAAAATGGGAATCAGGCCTTATGTAGTTCAGTTCAGGTTCACTTGAGTATTAACTCTCTTCTTTTGCGCTGTAACTTTTTCCAAGGCTGCCCTTTAGGGTTTTCAACCTTGCGATGTCAGTTTTTCTTTATTTCTAATTTTTTTGTGCTCTAACTTTTGCTTAGGTTGCCCTTTGGGGTTTTTGGCCTAGCGAGCCTCTTAGGGATAGTATTTCTTCAACTTGTCTATGTTGATTGGTTAGGAAAATTCTAGGCCATCTAGGTCCATGAGAATGATAGCTCCACTCGACCAGATAGTTTTGATGATGTAAGAACCAGTCCAATTGGGTCTGAACTTGCCCCTAGGGTCATGGATAGAAGCTCGGTTGTCTTTCAGCACCAAATCCCCCTCTTTAAGATTCCGAGACTTAACCTTCTTATTAAAAGTCCTAGCAATTCTACATTGATAGCCCTGGACATGATACAATGCTTTCAGTCTTCTCTCATCAAACAACATCAGTTCTTCAAACCTACTCTGATACCAGTCCACCTCTGCTATTTGATACTCAGCCATAACTCGCAGCTATGGGACTTCTATTTCAATCGACAAAATAGCCTCCATGCCGTAGACAAGAGAATAAAGAGTTGCCCCTATAGACGTCCGGATTAAAGTTCTATAACCCCAGAGTGTAAATGTCAATTTGTCTAACCAGTCCTGTAGGTCTCAACCAACTTCTGCAAAATATTCTTGATGTTTTCGTTGGCGGCTTCAACAGTTGCGTTGGTTTGCAGCTGGTATGTAGATGACTTATGAAAAGCCACATTGTATTTCTCCAACAAATCGATCACCTCTTTCTTAAAGTGGGAACCATTATTTGAAATGATCTTATTTGGGACCCCATAGTGCCAAATGATGTTGTTTCGATGATCTTACCCATATGCACTGCTTTCAACACTGTGTAAGACTGAGCTTCTACCCACTTTGTAAAGTAGTCAATTGCCACCAGAATGTATTCATGCCCATTTGACCCTTTTGGTGTGACCGCGCCAATGACGTCAATTCCTCAGACAGAGAAAGGCCATAGTAAAGTCATATTGTACAGTTTTGATGGCGGGATGTTCATGCGATTGGCATGAATTTTGCATTTGTGGCATCGCCGAACAAAACTAATACAATCCTCCTGCATAATAGACCAGTAGTAACCCTGCCTAAGAATCTTTCGGGCTAACATTACTCCGTTCATGTGCGCTCTGCACTCTCCCCCATGGATTGCCTCCATCAAGCGCTTTGGCTCCTATTCTTCGACACACAACATGTGCATTCCCAGATAAACTCTCTTATACAGTTTACCTCCGCAAACGATAAATTAGATGACCATCCACCATATTACCCCCTTATTCTTAGCATTTGCCCCTAGTGGATAAACCTCTTTTTCTAAGAAGTTTCAAATATCGTAATACCAAGGGTTTTGATTTTGCGCTTCATCTATTGTCGCGATAGTTTCATAGGCCAACGTATATCTCTGGTCAATGATGATCGGATGCATCTAGACTCCAAGCAGGATGTCTATCATAGAAGATAGAGTTAATAAAGCATCAGCGAACCTGTTGTTCTCTCTTAGTAGATGCGTGAAAGTCAGATTTTCAAACCTAAGAATTAGAACGTCTAAGGTCTGGTGATAGATCTTCATTTTTTCTTCTTGACCTTCTAGTCTCCGTTTGCTTGAGAAACAACTAGGTTCGAGTCCTCGATGACATCCAACCTTTTTGCCCCTAATTCCAGGGCGGTTTCCAAACCAGAGTTTAAAGGCTAAAGGTCTATTAGAGTTGTCGAATGCTATCAGCAACACACCTATCCAATAACCGTATTGATTAGACGCTTCGTCAAAATACATTGTCCAAGTCTCCTCCTCGACTTGCAGAATAACTTCATCTGGGAATAGGTATTCTATCGTTTCATCTCCTTCCACTGGATGATTTGCCAAGAATTCCATTACAGCTCTCCTCTTGACCGACTTGCAAGTGACATACTTCAGATCAAATTCAGAGAGAAAAAGTAGCCAACGGGCTAGCCTACCCGTGAGCGCTGGTTTCTCAAAGAGATATTTGATGCGATCTAATCTCGAAACCAGAATTATGAAGTGAGCTAACAAGTAGTGCCTCAATTTCCTGGTAGCCTATACCAAGGCCAAGCAAGCTTTCTCCAGCAGAGTGTAGCGAGTCTCATAATCTAGTATTTTCTTGCTCAAGTAGTGATGGCTTTCTCCACTCTATCCTCGGATTCCTGAGCAAGCATGCATCCCATCGTTGTGTCTGTTACTGACAGATACAAAATCAAAGGCTGCCCCAGCTCTGGCGGCGACAACACAGGTGGATTCTAAAGGTATTACTTGATCTACTCAAAAGCAAATTGACATTGATCATTCCATCGAAATTTCTTTCCTTCCTTCAAGAGATCAAAAAGTGATTCACAAGTCAAGGTTAATTTAGAAATAAATCGTCTAATAAACCGTCTTATGAATTGCATTTTACCCAGAAAGCCTTGCACCTCCTTTTCAATCCTTGGTGGTGGCATTTCTAGGATGGCCTTGATCTTTGAAGGATCTACTTCGATGCCCCTCTGTGTGATTAAGAAACCCAACATTTTCCTTACTGTCATGCTGGAAGTATACTTCAGCTTGTTCAACCTTAGTCTATATTCTTTGATCCGTTGAAAGAATTTCTTCAAGGTGGTGTAGTGGCCCTCTCTTTCTTTGGATTTAATAATCATGTCGTCCACATACACCTCGACCTCTCTATGGATCATATCATGCAGAATAGTGGTTACAGCCCTTTGATAAATGTCCCCAGCATTCTTCAGCCCAAACGACATCACCCTGTAGCAGTAGGTTCCCCACGGCGTAGTGAAAACGATTTTTTCTTTGTTCTCGGATGCCATCAGAATCTACTTATACCTAGAAAATCCATCCGTGAAGGAGATCAATGCATGACCCATAGTGAAATCCACTAATTCATCGATGTACGGCAGAGGAAAGTTATCATTCGGACTAGCTGTATTCAGATCTCTGAAGTCCACACAGACTCAGATTCCGCCATCCTTCTTTGGGACTAGAACAATGTTGGCCAACCATGTTGGATACTTAGACACAACCAAGAACCCTGCGTCGATCTGCTTGGTGACCGCTTCCTTAATCTTCAAAGCCTAATCCGGATGTATTCTCCGTAACTTCTGCTTGACAGGTCGAGCCTTGGGGTCAAGAGGGATTCGATGCTGTGCAATCTCCGGATAGATTCCAAGTATGTCTTCGTAAGACTACGCGAAAACATCTTTGAAATCTTTTAATAAAGCGACTAAACGTTCGTGCTCCTCCGAAGACAACGTGGACCCGATCTGGACTAGACTCGGATCCTTCTCAATACCCACATTAAAAGTAATGATTTCATCGGCAAAGGGTTTCACAACCTCTCCTCCTCTCGATTAATTAAGTTTTTCAAAACCAGAGGGATTCTTTCCTCTTCGTTTTCATTAAAAATTTTGAAAATTTTGGTTAATGCAATAAATAAGCGGCACAGAGAAATACTCAGAATCAGCAGAATCATTCTCATTCATAAAGTCCAACTCATTCAATTCTTTGGTTACAACCGACTCAAAAGCAAAAGAAAAAGAGGATCTGGACAAGACCTTGGCATCCGGGTTATCACCACCAGGAATACCGAACTCGGACTCAAAAGAACTGGAATCTAATTTCGACTCCACAGACTTTATGGAATCAGATTATGGCTCACTACCCGACTCAAAACTACTAGACAAGTAGCCCTCCTCCAGTTCCCAAACGAGATATGGTGCTTCAGATACATCCAAAATGCTGCTAGATGGGTTAACATCCGGCTGATCCCCGATTAGGGAGATGGTAAGGTTATCCCCCAAGCTCTCTAAATCAGTCGGAGAATCTGAAAGGAGACATGCCAGTGCTGCTACTACTCCAAGCTTGCTGTTGTCCAAGTAATTTTCCACGCTCTGTTCAGCTTCAGCATTCAATTCAGCCTTTTCTTTAGCATCACTATCTTACAACTATAGGTCGAAGAAGATCTTAAAGTCGGAGACACGTTGCTTTGCAGAATTCAACCAGGGCTCGGAAAAGCCACAAAATGGGAAGTCTTCACCCTCTTGAACAAAACAGCCATTTAGCGTCCCCCAGATTGGCTTGTGAACAAGCTCATAGTGTTTCTCACCCTGCTTAGCTCTAACTCTGCTTGTTATCTCTTCTCTTTTCCTAACCCAATCCTCTTTGGTGGGCGTATAGCCAAGACCAAAGGCATGCAGATTATGCGGCACATCGGCCAATGCTATGACGTCTTTCCGGTCACTTCTTCCCAACCCGATTCCTGGCACATATTGGAGTTTGTTCATGAAATAGATTGATTGGGTGCTGACATACAAGCCCACATCTGCTGCCAAGATGGTTTGCGTTGCTCGAGCCTCGGCCAGAGTAAACCCTCAAAAGAATGCATCTTCCTTGCCTTGAACAATTTCCAGCACAGGTGTAGTTACCTCTGGCAGAGGATGGATAGATGAATTTCCAAAGATGATCGCCACTCCCTTCTCGTGGGGGTATTTCAGCATTTGATGAAGGGTAGAAGAGACTGCTTTCACCAGGCGCAGCCAGGGTCTTCCTAGTAGTAAGTTGAAAGTGGCCGGCACATCTAAGACATCAAACTCAATATCCTGCTGTGCTGGGCCCACCTGAACTCAGATTTGTACTGTGCCTATCACCTCCCTGCCGGTGTTATCATATACCCGGATCACTTGGGCTGTGGGTACAAAATCTGCTGGTTTCAAGCCGATAGCATAAGCTATGTGCGACGGACAGACATTGATAGCCGACCCAGTATCGACCAATACCACTGGTACCTATTTTTCTCTACACTCAACACATATGTATAGAGGCTTGTTGTGTGCTGAGCCTTCTGGCAGCAATTCTTTGTCTGAGAAGGTTAGAGTTGGCATGGCGCCTCCTAGGAAGACCAGCCCCACAAGCTATTCAAGAGTCGTATCAATGGACAATTTGGCCCTATCCATCGCTGATAGTACAGCATGTCGATGCACTCGAGAAGCAATGAGCAGACCCCAGATTGAAATATCGGCTTGAATTTTCTTTAGCAGTTTCAGCACCACCTCTTCTTCCAACTATTTTTTCTTCTGCTTCTCAACCTATTTATCTTTCCCAGAGGCTTCAGCTTGGTCCAAGTGCAGTGACTGGAAATACCGCCCACTTCTTATCATGTGGTCAATCTCTTCAGTGTACCAAGTATCATCTGGCAGATCTTTACCTCAATCTTCATCGGTGTGAGCCAAAAGTAGATCGTCATCTTCCCACCATGCACCTCCGACTGCTGACAGACTGTTGTCCGGCTCCGTTCTGATCATTCTCACATCAGAAATATCCCCCACAGGGTGTTGGGCTTTTCTAGCTTTCTAGGTGTCTTTAACCCTCTCTTGTTCAATTTACTTCAACGCAGCTTCTTATTCGGTGTCCGCAGTACTCACGATGCCCAGTTCCTAAACTAAATCATTCACGCTAGTGTTCTCCGGCAGCTTCCCTTTTTCATTGGCTATTTTGGCCATTGCAACTATTCTTGCTCTCTCTTTTTCAAGTTTTGGTTCAGTTCCTTCCTCCTTATCAGGTTCATCACTTAACCACCCCGAGTTGTCCGTCAACCCGTTCAAATCAAGCCAGTCAATCTGCACATCCCCCTGATCTTGTTCGTTATAGAACTACAGATTGTCTAAGTCCTCCTCTAATTCCTCCAGATCATCCAGACCTTGGCTCGGGCCATCCTCTTTAACGACACTAACCTCCACTGCTGTTGGAAATACCACTTCTGGCTTGGCTTGATCGGTTGGCACAATTAGGGCTGTGCAAAATACCATCCACTCCGCTAAAACCGCACCGATCCGCATCTATCCGCACCGCTCCAACCGCTAACAGCGGTTTAAACTTTAAAATTTATAATCCGCCAACCGAACTGCTCCGCTCCGCTCCGCTATATTTAATACATATATATTTTTTAACCTCCAATGAAATATTAATGTAAAAATGAGTGTGAGAGAGATTTAAGACATAAAATTTATTATAAATTAGTGGTTATATATATGAAACATATTATTTAAAAATACATTGTGTTATATATCTAAAAAATATTATATAAATTAGCATTATATATTATGAAAATGTATGATAATTAGTTAGAATATTCTTCAATCCGCCAATCCACCAAAAACTGCCCAAACCGCAAATTGTCAATCCGCTTATCCGCCAACCCACCATTCGATTTGTAATTTTACTCTCAAACCCCGAACCACACCGCGCACACCCCTAGGCACAATGTAGCAGCTCGGATCATACAACCCCTCAGATAAGTCCGCAGAGCTCTCAGGCAATGGACTGACATTTTCCACCAAGGCCAACCTCCCTCCTTCTACCATTGTCACCACCACGGGTTCAGGTTGAAGTGTAGATGTGTCCATCATGCACAAGTCCGTGCTTTCAGGGATGAACACGGCCGGTTTGAGTAGGTAGGAATGGGTAATATATACGTTGGGGTCATAGGGGATGGCCAGTATATAGATTAGGTTTAGGTTCCGGGGTGGGGGAACTTGATTGTGGGTCGGGAGAGGGTTCGTGGTTACATTTGGCTTTTGGGGTGGTGCTATCACCTTGTTGTCGATGAGATCTTGAATCTTATGACGCAGTCTGAAGCATTGGTCGGTGTTGTGACCGTGCTGCTAGTAAAAAGCACAGTATTTGGCTGGGTTGTGTTTAGGTGGGAGAGAATCGAGTAGTGGGCGAGGCTCTAATGGCTTAAGATGCCCCTTTTTGATCAGCACTTTCATGGCTTGGGATAAAGGTATGTAAAGTGAGGTAAAGACCCTTTGGGATCAGGCTAGGTTGTTTAAGGTTTGTAGAGTTGTGCTGGCGAAAGGGTTGGCAGTCTTGGCAGTATTGGTGACGACATTCACATCAAATGGCCGCGCAGTTGTGCTTCCACTAGTGGTTCATTGGAACTGTGCGCAAAAAGTCTCTTGGCCTGCTCTTTCTCCTCAGTTATAAACCCTTGTTTCATTGCGTCTTCAATCTGAACCCCTATCTCATGGAGCTCAGTGAATGTGAACAACGGTAAGATAATCATCTTCTACAATAATTTCCCTTGCAGATTGTAGACCACCATCCTGATTTGATCCTTCTCGGATGGCCTGGTAGTCATCATCGAAGCCTTGGCCTCCACTTCATTACAAAGTCTAAGAATCCTTCCTTTGGCTCCTGATGGGTTGCCTTAAGATCACGGGTTATGACCTTGATCTGCATGTTGTATGAGTATTGTACAATGAAGGCCTCGGCCATTTCCTCCCAGCTCCGCTTCACAGAGTCCTCCAACTTTGCATACCAGATAGCCGCTATTCCTGACAAGGTCCGGCTAAAAAGCGACAGCTTTTGAAGTCTAGTAAGGCCCATCGGCCTCAGGATGTCTGAAAAGAGCCGAAGGTGAACCATGGGGTCTCTAGAGCCATCGAATTGATCAATGTGTGGCATTTTGAATCAATCCAGCAAAGTTACTGCGGAGTCGGTGTATCCATTTTCGATGTCAGGGGTTGAGTTCACACTCTATGCTCGCTTGAGAAGCTTCTCCAGCTTGTTAACCTTCAGTACAGTAGGATCAACTTTGAATTCAAACGGAGACTCAGTTTGGTATACTAGTGCCTTAGAGGCTTGCGGTGGAATGGGGTCTATTGGATTGCCCAGATTCTCTTGGACATTGGCAATGATTCCGAGGGCTGAGATACCTGCAGGAGGTGCATGGTAAGCAGAAGCCGCTGCCGGCTATGGTTGCTGTTGTTGCGGCCTGTTTATTACTTCGGCTTGATGGGCTGTAACTTTAGCTTGGCGGGCAACATCCTGCTGCATGGTTTTCACTGTTTGTTGGAGATGACGAATCAAGTGTTCCATACTAGGGGTACAACTTGGGCGGGCTCAACCCGAGCATCCCGAATTCAGCCCGAAATTTTTTAGGGCTTGGACAAGATATTTTCAAATTCGGTATAGGCTTGGGCAAAAATTCAGAAGCCCAAATTATACATATATAGATATATAAAAATATTAAATATACATGTAAATTATTAGTCATTACAAGATATTAAAGTAATTTAAATTATTAAATCATATATTATATATACAAAAAACATAAAATCTTACTTTTTTTTATTTTATATTTTCACTCATAAATTGTAAGGACTACTATGCGGCATCTTTCTTACATTATATAAATTATTTGTTATGATGGTATTAATGATTTTCTATTAAAAAATGTAAATAGAGTCAAATTTTAATAATTTAATAATGTAGCTGCAAAAAAAAATAAAATGAAATTCATTTACAATTCGAGCAATTCGGGTTTAACTCTAGTCGGGCTTAGGTAGACAATCTCGGGTTACAATTCGGGCATGGGCGGGCCTAGGTAGATCTCAGCACAACTTGGGCTGGGCTTGGACAAACTCCCAACTCGACCGAACCCACCTAAGTTACAACCGTACTCCATACTAACCGCAGGGCACTGAGTCGTCTGAATAGGCGAGTGATCTCTTGCTGGCCTAGATGTAGAAGATTGAGCCTGACTAGATGCAAGCGATTGTTGAACTGGTGAATTGTGCCTAACTCTCCTCCGTCTAGTAACCGGTGGGAGCGACGCAAACACAGGTTGTCCCTTAACAAGATCTCCAGATCTGTAAAGTCTCCTTACACAGGTCCAGAGTGCTTGGGGGGTATCCGAACTGTTTGAAGCTATTGTGATAAACTACCTTGCAAAAAGAAATAAAGCAAAAAGGAAAGCAATAATCAGAAACCGCACAGCACCTCAGCTCAGATGTTAACAACACACAGTTGTAATAAAAAACTGCAGAACTACACTCAACACTGATTTCTGCCCTCAAATCTGATACCCAAACTTGCAATTGATATGCACATTCCTGTAGAGTTTCACTCTAAAAGCACATACCAATTAAGTGAGAACCAAAACACCCCTATGAGGGAGGAGAAGATTACTATGTCCTAGTTTCGTCAGGAACTAGGGTTCACTATTCAAACAAGCTGGTTTCACACAATCCTGTATTGGTTCCGTGAGCATCCTGTCTTAGTTTGGAACAGTCTCTTATGGCTTTCAATATGCAAACTATGCCAAATGGTCAAAAAAGGTACCTCAGCAAGACTACCTAGTATACCCTCTCACACCTAACACCGAGAAGTGAAAAAGATGATCAAACGATACAACGGTGGTAGTCCAGATCCAAGGGTTGTTTTCCCATCGTTGCAGAGGCCCGTGACCGGCCAGCCTTTGGCAAGCTTTTAGGCAAAGCTCCTGCAAACCGCCAGGAATAGCAGATGGCAAATATAGTGACTTAGGCACAACAATGCAAATGCAATGCAAAGAAACATATAAGTGTAGATAAAATTCATTATCATGAGTTCGAGTCAAGTTCTCTAAATCCCTAGCAGAGTCGCCAGAAACTGATGCTCGACTTTTTCACGCCCCCTTTCGAAGTCTCAAAAAATAAGCCCTACAGTATCGGACTCCCGTGGTTCTGAATCTGATCTCACAAGTGCAATGTGATATAGATAAACACCAAAAAGTCCCAATTCGACAAATCTTTTGGAAAATCAATTTTGAATCAAATTGCCAAGAATGGACTGCTTTACCAGATACAGAGTCGCCACCTAAATATTTTTATTTGGGGAAATTTAGGAAACCTATGACTTGTGCTAAAGGCTAGTGTCCGTCATCACCAAGATTGTCTCGGCTTGGGAACTTAGGTATGAGAGGGGAAGGTCATGAATTGAGTACCCACACTTGTCCGATCAAATATCGGCCTCTACTAATCATGATATGATTTTTATGTACATTATATGCTCTTGTTCTAGTTTATTAGGCTAGCATTTACTATATGATGCGCGCATACAAAGTATTAACTAGTTTGCTCGAATTGGAACAATTCAATTTCATTTTTGTTTTTTAAAAAGGGTTTGATTTTGTCACTTAAAGTGGGCTTAAAGTTTTTGAATTTGCCACTTGACAAAGTGTGCTTAAACGTACATTCATTGAATCATTCCAATTCAAGCAACAAGCCTTCATTCACAAGCACTCAAACAGTTTAACAAGTAAGCACTTAGCCTTATGGCAAGCATGCTAGTCATGGCAACATCAACATTTCATGCAAGATGCTAAAGCACTAAAAACTCACCTAGTATTCCAAGCTAAGATAAAACAAAAGAGTTAACTATGCGAGATGGCTAATGCAACTAAAATAGGCTCAGCTACTTAACATGTTATTTTCAACAATTTCATAGCATGCATTTAAACATGTATTTAACGAGATAATAAATGCCAATGCAAGTTTAAATCATGAACCAAGCCTCGATGCATGCAAAACAAATGAATGGATGCAAATATGCGATATGCTAATTGAAACGTAATGTCCCTAATCTAACCATCAAAAGCAGATAAATAAAAAGGAGAAAGATGTGGGGTTAGAAGACATACACATTATTACAACATTACGCTCTAACGAAGGAGAGTCTGAGCAAATAAACTAAGCTAACTAGCTAACTAATTAGAGCTAAAGCTAATTAATCTAACTATTACAAAACGAAATGAATAACTAGCTAAACTACTAATTATTACAACACTTAAATTAACCAACTAATTAACAAACTAATTAAATAATTACAACACAAGTGCAATTAAAATAAGTAAGTAAGCTAAACAATTTAAGCATTAAGCTAACTACTCTGCCTCGGGAAGCAAGGGATGTTCATGCGCATACTCAGTTTCTACCCGAAAAGACCACCGTTTTGCTTCTGAATGCCTCTGTTTGCACAGTTGAACACCAACACTACTGCTCACCCTGCTCTGTCTTAACAACACTCTGCTGAATTTTACATTAGTAGCTGGCCGACCACTAGTAAAGGTTGCCAGCCATGGTTAAAGGTTGCTGGCCATGGATGGTGATCTGTCGGCCATGGAAAGTGGCCTGCCAGCCACTAATGCACAAGTTCATCTTGCTGCAATAGAGGACAAACAAAGCATATACAGAGTATTTTCAAGGATTGTTTGCACAACTCACCCTTACTTTTCATGAACAAATCCAAGGAGTAGTGAACCTAAGCCACAAATTACCAATTCAAGCAATTTCATTGCATAATAGCTTGTGAACCCAAGAGTGCAAGTTCAATAAATGCAAGAAAAAAAAGACACAAACCTCCTCCATTTCATAAATGATCAAGGGAAGTGGTTGAGCTTGGAGACTTGAATCATTTCATCACTAGCAAGTATGAAATGGTTCAAGCTTGCATGTGTTCAGTTAACGCTCGATTGAACACAACCAAATATTATCTTGGTCACTTTTAGTCCCAAGTTTTAGTTACTCATTTTAATTTACCAACCATTCTTTAATCCAATTAAGTCCAAAAGGTGAATTAAAGTCCTCTAATGGAAAAAGGGCTCAAAACACAAGTTGCTTTGGGTATGAAAGAAGTATCATACCGTTGGTAATGAATGCCCTAAGGGATTAAACCATTAAGTATTAAAAGGATGGAGGTTGCAGAGATTATTAATGCTGAAATGAAGTATGAAAAGCCAAAAATAAGTGCTATCAACCTAAATAAGTGATGTCTAAAACCTAAAACATCAAACTTATGAGAACTATTACACTAGAAGCATACAAAACAAAGCTCAAATGCAAACTACAGCCCAAAACAGAGTTAAAACAGTCTAAATCAGAAGTTAAAACATGCTGGAATTAAGCTACAAAATGCTAGAAAATTAAGCTAACACATAGAGTTAACTAGGCTAGTAAACAAGACACAAGGAGAGAAGGCTAACCCCTCCAAATTTGAACTTCAAAACATGATTTTGGCCACCGAAAAAGCTCTGAGAATCAGTGTTTAAAAGTTTGAAAAAAGATAGTAAAATGGTGGGAAACACAAGCGCAAAGGCCTCTAAAACAAGGTACAAATAAGGGCTATCAACCCATCAACCTTTAATGGCCTTAAACCGAAGCTTCAGCCAAAAAAAAACACAAAGTTTTGACAACCCAAAACAATGGAAACATAGTAGGAATATAAGCAAATAAAATAAAGTTACAAGCAAAGTCTTATACCTTTGAAGAGAAAAGCAACTCCAAGCAACAAAACCAAGCAAACAACACCCTCTATAGCTTAAACCAAGCTAAAAAATACCTCAACTCAAAGATGACGAGATTTGGTTAAGGGTATATAGGCAAAGGATAAGGAATTGTAGTCAAAGTGTAGAGAATTTGTAGAGAGAGAGAATTATAGAGAGAAAAATTTTGAGTTCAAAATTTTCAAACCTTGCTATAAGATAGAAGAGGTCCCTATAT
This sequence comes from Camellia sinensis, assembly GCF_004153795.1. NCBI lineage: Eukaryota > Viridiplantae > Streptophyta > Magnoliopsida > Ericales > Theaceae > Camellia > Camellia sinensis. The sequence continues at coordinate 1,013,653 of NW_021026528.1, forward strand.
ATAGAAAACATGAAATTCCCTCAAGGAGATCCAGCCCTACGCATGGATGAAGATACATGCATCTATGCAAACAGTTGACACAACTGGCATAAAATATCTGCAAAATACACTGGTGGCCGGCACCAAGTCGACAAGCAAAAAGTGATGGCCAGCAAGTCTCTATTAGTAGCCGACAGGTCACCAGAGGTTGCAGACTGAAAAAGATAGGCTTAGTCCAAAGCTGGGTTTGAAAGGCTATCAGGGTTTGTGAGGCTCAAAGTTGTGGCATTTCGCTGAGAACCTCAAGCACTTGGCGAGCAAACAGACTCATCATCTGGTGTGTATGCGAGAACATCCAAGTCGTAAAGGCCGTCAAAAATAGAGTGTCTACAGCCTAATTAGGGGTCGACATCGTCTCGGTAGCTCATCCAATCCACTCAATACAATCTAACTCGATATTTTTAATATTTATAAAAATTATTTTTTCTATAAGATAGAATTGAGTTGAGATTTTATACCTATCTAATATTTGGGCTGCATTTCATATAAAAAGTTCTAACCTAACCTAATCCAGCCTAGCCATTTATAAAATATTATTATACTTTTATATTATTATAGTTATAAAATAAAGAAAAAATTATTGATAAATTTAATCTAAAGAGGGTGTAAGACATTATTTTTTGTTGGTTACAAATCCACACTTTATGAAATAATTTAGTGAGAAGTTCACAATTTGCGAAATAATTTGGTGCAAAGTCCTAGTAGACATTTTGTTTCTAATTTTATCCGTTGACCTTTTTCTATGTTTGACTTTTTGTTAACTATCTATTCAAAATTATATCTATCTATTCAAATTTTTTATCTATCGTTTAAATTTTTTGACTATCTGTTTAATTTTTTTTCCTTAAATTCTATCTATTTGTTCAATTTTTTTCTATCGATTGAAAATCTGTGTCACGTTTTTTATCTGTTGCAATCATCATTATCAACATCAATTTTTTTTTTTCAGATTTGTCTCATACATACACATACTCACAAGTATACATACATACATACACACACACACACATATATATATATATATATACAAACCCCACTCTATTAGTAAAATCTTTCTCTTTCTCTCTTTACAACAACAATTATCTGTTGAAATTTATACATATTATACAAATTTCAACATATCATAATCTTTCTCTCTCTCTATATACAGATTATCCCTTTCTATAATCTTTCAACAAATTTCAACATTTCTACAACAACAAAAAAATAATATATTTGTTTGTTTTATAACCCCAAAAAAGGAAGGGAAAAAAAAAAAAAAAAAAAAAAAAAAAAAAAAAAAAAAAAAATTTCAAAAATATTTACTAAAAACAAAAAAACACGAAAACTAAAAAACTCAATTTTTAAAAAACTTAATTCAAAAAATTCAAACCAAACACATTAAATATTTGTTTGTTTTATAACCCCAAAAAAGGAAGGGGGAAAAAAAACAAAACTAATAAAAAAAAATATACACTCTGACTATGTAAACAAGTATCTTCACAAAGCATTTTCCGTCTCCAATCTCCGGCACCGATGGCATACCAATTCTTCCACCGTCACTAGCTTCTACAGATCTGCAGATAGAAGTGTATACGACATATAGATACAACTTAAGTGAGCCCTAACTGTAGATCTATAGATCGGCTTCTGCCTCTACACCACTACGCAGCTGATTAGCATCGCCACCGACATCACTCACAGTTTTCCACCACCTCCGCCAGTGTAAATTCTGAATCGAGAAATATAAGATATTAGGGGAACAAAAAGGTGTATAGCATATCAAACAGTAATTGAAAATTTGAACTTTGTCTTTCAAATCTATCAAATTTAAAGCAAATATATATCATCAAAACCAAGATTCAATAAAACAATTCACAAAACAATAACATAAATTAAGAACATGTAAGTGTATATATCTATGTCTGCTGGATGATTATATATATATATACAACCTTCCGAGAATTTCATGCATCATGACGACCAGATGATCGGCTGAAGAAGCATCAGATTTGTTTAGAACCCCAAATATCTCGAGCTCCTTTGACTGATTCTGAGGAATACACTCCGTTCTCTACTACACCGTTTTCCACCAGATCTTCATTCCTCGTTTCATCGACATTGTTGGTAGGTAGGGTTTCAGAAACATCAACTGAGACAGAGAAAGAGAGAAGAGAGCAACGGCGTGCGACGACGGCGAGCGGCTCTGCTACAACAATGAGGTATAGAGAGAGAGAAGGGGGTTAAAAGTCTGGTTGTGAGTACCGTATAATACATATAGGCCTTGTTTGATTGGGGGACTATGCGGGTGGACTATCCACTAAATCCAAATAGTGTTTCTTATTTGTCGTTTGATTTTTTTTTAGTCCGCCGGACTCCATGTCCGGCCGGACTTCATGTCCCCCATATGGGGGACTATTGTGTCCTGGGGGGTGGGACAGAAAGTGGGGGACTATCCACTGTTGGGATTAGATGCGAAAATGACCATTTTGGCCCTCTACTATTTAATTATGTATTATATTTAATAAAATTCAATAAAATTTAAATGTCTCCATTTAAAAATAAAATAATTTTATTTAACTTTTTATTGATGTTTTATTTATTTAATTTTTTAAAATAATTTTTTATAGATATTTTATTGATGTTTTATTTTAAAATTTTGTTTATAATTTATTTAATTTCATTATTTAAATTTTAATATGTGTTTTATTTAAAATTTATTTAAAATTTTAATTAAAAAAATAATATAAATTTTTTATACAGGTTATACAGTATTTTATTAAATCAAATTTAGTGGTTATTTATTTATTTAATTGTGTAAAAAAATAAATTTATTTAATTGTGTAAATAAACAAACACAGTAAAGTTTTGCATGTAAAAAAAATAATGATTTGTTATACAGTAATGATTTAAAACAAATTTTATTGATATTTTATTTATTTATTTATTTAATTTAAAAAAAAACGAATTTATTTAAACATCAAGTATGTTAAGCTAGTAAGCAAAATTACACTACAAGTGCAAGATGCAAGCAGCCAATGGCCAAACCATCCAAAAATAGAGTTTAAACAAGTCAAAATATAGCCAAAAACATGCTTGAACTAAGCTAACATAAGCCATAAAAAGATGCTACTTTGTAGTGCTAACAAGGCATGGCGTGGAGAGACAAGGAGGGGAGGCCACCCCCTCCAATTTTGGACCTCAAGACAAAATTTATACCACTGAAATTCCCCTAGAATTCAGTGGTTTAAAGGCCAAAACAAGATGCTTCAAATGGCTTTCAAAGGGTGGCTCAAAAGGCTTTGCAAGCCAAAGTGCAAAAATGGTCTTACTCCTTTTTAACTCTTCAAAACCCTCATCCCTCTCTCATCATCCATAAATCTTAATTTCTTTAATTTCTTTTTCGCAATATTCTTCTAACATTTTCATCATTTATTCCCAAAAAATTTCAGAGGACAAGAAATAAGAGGGAGATCCACTAGCAAAAAAATAAAGAAAGAAATAAATAAATAAATAAGAGGGAGATTAGAAGAGAAAATCTTTGTGTACTGAATTTAATTTTGGAAATTTCTTGCAAACAAGGTGGAGAGAATCAAAAAGTGTTTTCTATTGCACAGTCACACATATATTGTGAGAAAAGTGTAGAGAGAGAGAACAAGTGAGAGAGTTTGCAAATTCTGATTCGATCTCACCGGAGAGTGGGGAACCACGATCTACAGCTACGTCTACAGATTTGAGTTTGATTTTGTTTGATTGGGATTTGGATTTTGTTTTTGATTTGTGGTTGTGGCTTTGGGTTTGGTTTTTGGTTTGATTTTGATTTTGGATTTAGAAAAGAAGAACGAAGAATAGAAACTAGATTTTTGGCTATGGGTTTGATTTTGGGTTTGGTTTCGATTTTGGGTTTTGATTTTGATTTTGATTTTGATTCTGAATTTAGGTTTAGAAAAGAACAAAAGAAGAAGAAGAAGAAAGAGAGGGGTTTGACAGACTAGACTTTGCTTGACAGACTAGACTTTGTTCTTGGTGGGTCAAGAACACAAGGTTGAAATGGATAAATTGGTTAGTATTAATTGGTGATGTGGTTAGTTATTGGTATTAAAATATTCGGTTTTGGTGGTGGTATATTTTGACCCTCAATATTTGCAATTTTTAATCCATGATTTTTGAAATTTCTATATTTGAAAATAGAAAATTTTCTTTTCTTTTGAAAACAAATTTTGATGTATTCTTCAATAATTAAATAGAATGTATTCTCAATTTTGAATTGTTTTTCAATAATTTCATTTTGTTTAAAATAGTGCAATTTCACTGTCCTGTCATAGTGAAACGTCATCGTGCAACGACAATAAAATTTAGCGAATTACGCTAACAGTGTCTATAGTTTAGGATTTGTATCATTTTGATTCTTAATTTTTTAATTATGACACATTTAATTTTAAATTTTAAATCTTGTTTCAAAAAAGAACAATTGAATATACCATTGCCTAATTTTAAGGGCAAAATCGTTAATTTGATCAAATATAAACTAATTTGATAAAAATAAATGTCAAAAAAATATTTTAAAATTTTTAAAAATTATTTCTACTCACTAAAGATAAAATTATGTGAAATTGATAAATCTTTTACACATTTATTTTTTTTACCAAATTAATTTTTATTATGTGTTTGGATGATGATTATGTAATGGGTGATTGTTTTTGTTGATTCTTTTCGATGGTTATCATGTAATAGATGGTTGTATTTATTGTTAACAGATATTTTTAGATGATTATCATGCAATTGATAGTTATTAGATTTTTAATGTGTAATCGATATATTTAAATATAAAATGTTTTTAATTTTGAATTTTTTTGATTTATTAGATTGGTTTAATAATAATATCAAAATTGTTGCCATATTTGAATTTGGAAAAATAGAAACTAATTTAATGAAAATAAAAACAACCACCCATTACATGGTCATCATCCAAACATATACTAAAAATTAATTTGGTAAAAAAAAATTAAAATATAAAAGATTTATTAATTTTACATAATTTTATCTTTGGTAGGTAGAAATACTTTCTAAAATTTTTAAATTTTTTTTTTGGCATTTATCTTTATCAAATTGATTTATATTTTATCAAATTGACGAGTTTGCTCTTGAAATTAAGCAATGGTATCTTCAATTGTTCTTATTTGGAACAAAATTTAAAATTTAAGATCAAACGTGTTACAATTAAAAAGTCAGGACCAAAGTGGGGCGCGCCTCTATTTGCACACCACATTTCATCTCAAGGCACACCTTTAATAATTTGATAAATAAAATATTTGCTCAATGCACACCACAATCTTCCATCTTTATCCTCACTCACACACTCCACCCACAATGTTTCATCTTTACCCTCACTCACTCATACACTCCACCCAACTACGATCTTTCATCTCCCCCTCCATTCTTCTCTCTCATGCACACTTATCAGCCTTTTTTCTCTTCTTTTTATGGTCTTACTCCTTTTCAACTCTTCAAAACCCTCATCCCTCTCTCATCATCCATAAATCTTAATTTCTTTAATTTCTTTTTCGCAATATTCTTCTAACATTTTCATCATTTATTCCCAAAAAATTTCAGAGGACAAGAAATAAGAGGGAGATCCACTAGCAAAAAAATAAAGAAAGAAAGAAATAAATAAATAAATAAGAGGGAGATTAGAAGAGAAAATCTTTGTGTACTGAATTTAATTTTGGAAATTTCTTGCAAACAAGGTGGAGAGAATCAAAAAGTGTTTTCTATTGCACAGTCACACATATATTGTGAGAAAAGTGTAGAGAGAGAGAACAAGTGAGAGAGTTTGCAAATTCTGATTCGATCTCACCGGAGAGTGGGGAACCACGATCTACAGCTACGTCTACAGATTTGAGTTTGATTTTGTTTGATTGGGATTTGGATTTTGTTTTTGATTTGTGGTTGTGGCTTTGGGTTTGGTTTTTGGTTTGATTTTGATTTTGGATTTAGAAAAGAAGAACGAAGAATAGAAACTAGATTTTTGGCTATGGGTTTGATTTTGGGTTTGGTTTCGATTTTGGGTTTTGATTTTGATTTTGATTTTGATTCTGAATTTAGGTTTAGAAAAGAACAAAGGAAGAAGAAGAAAGAGATGGGTTTGACAGACTAGACTTTGTTCTTGGTGGGTCAAGAACACAAGGTTGAAATGGATAAATTGGTTAGTATTAATTGGTGATGTGGTTAGTTATTGGTATTAAAATATTCGGTTTTGGTGGTGGTATATTTTGACCCTCAATATTTGCAATTTTTAATCCATGATTTTTGAAATTTCTATATTTGAAAATAGAAAATTTTCTTTTCTTTTGAAAACAAATTTTGATGTATTTTTCAATAATTAAATAGAATGTATTCTCAATTTTGAATTGTTTTTCAATAATTTCATTTTGTTTAAAATAGTGCAATTTCACTGTCCTGTCATAGTGAAACGTCATCGTGCAACGACAATAAAATTTAGCAAATTACGCTAACAGTGTCTATAGTTTAGGATTTGTATCATTTTGATTCTTAACTTTTTAATTATGATTTATTTAATTTTGAATTTTAAATCTTGTTCTAAATAACGACAATTGAAGATACCATTACTCAATTTTAAAAGCAAAATTGTCAATTTGATAAAATATAAAGTAATTTGAATCTAAAAAGTCAAAGTGTTTGAATCTTTGATCTTTGATATATTTTTGCACTTACACAGTGTTTAGTTAAATAAAATGATTATAGAATGAAATTAATATTATTACACAATATTTAATAAATATATATATATATATATATATATTTCAAACAAAATTAGTGATAAATCCAATCTAAGAGGAGTATAAGGTATTAAGTCTAGTGGATAAATTTTGTTGGTGAGAGGTACACACTTTGTGAAATAATTTGGTGAGAAGTGCAGAAGGACATTTTATTTTCAATTTTACCCCTTGACTTCTTTTATCTATTTGACTTTTCGTTGACTATCTGTTCAAAAAAATTTCTATCTATTCAAATATTTTCTTTATATATTCAAAATTTTTGACTATTTGTTCACTTTTTTCCCTTATCTTTTCAATTTCCCCCCCCAAAAAAGAAAAAAAAGGAAAAAGAGGAAAATTTTTTTTTAAAGAAATTTGGTTTTTTTCTTTAAAAACCATCTTTTTGGTTTTTCAACTAAACCCTCTGAAATTAGGTTTTTTGCTTCCTGGCCGTTTTTTTTTTCAGCCCCAAAAACGGCAAATTAACCTTTAACAAGTACAGGCCTTTCGGGGTGATGAACGCGGTCTTCTCTTCATTTGGTGGGTACATAGCAATTCGGGGTACCCTCTATATGCATCTAAAAAAATCATCCTTTCATGTCCCGAAGTGGCGTCGACTAGTTGGTCGATTTTGGGCAGAGGAAAGCTGTCTTTGGGGCAAGCTTTGTTGAGGCTTGGTAAAGTCTACACAAACCCTCCACTTGCCATTTTTCTTTTTTACTACTACTGTGTTGGACAGCCATGTTGGGTACTGAACTTCTCGGATGGCCCTGGCTTCAAGGAGTCTGTCTACCTCTTCCCTCTACTGCTTCGACGTGGCATTAACGTCGGCCTTTCTGGCTCGTTGAATCACTGGCTTTGCCGATCTGTCGACATTCAGACTGTGGAGGTGACCTCGGGGTCAATGCAGGCATTTCATAGAGTGTCCAGGCGAACGCCTCTATGTTTGCCCTTAAAAAATCTTCCAGTTCCTTTTCCTCTTCTCTAGCTAAGCCTAGCCGAGAAGAAAAATCGTTCTTCGTCGCCCTCCTGGACGAGGATTTTCTTTAGCGCCTCTTCCGCTTTTCTCGCTGGTTCTTTCCCGACATCTTCTAGGACTTCCATGTCCTCATCTTCAACTCTGCTTTCTTGGCTCCCGTATACTACAGGTGGATTTTATGGCTGCCATGGAGCCAAGTTTTGGCTTGTAGTTGATCCCTCTAACTTCTTCAATCCCATGCTCTGTTGGGAACCGGAGTAGTTGATCAACGTGTGAGGGAACTGCCCCCATTGCATGCACCACGGCCTTCCCAAGATGATGTTGTATGGTGAGGGTGTGTCAATTACCAGGAATTCCGTCCTGATCTTCTTAGTGCCGGCTTGTACTTCTAAGCTTGTGCACCCAGTGGCATGTCGCTGTTCCATTAAAGCCGACCATCGGGCCGCTTGATTGTTCTAGGTCATCGGGGTGAAGGCCTAGCTCTTTGTAACATCTGACATACATGATGTCACAGGAGCTGCCTTGATCTATTAGGATCGTTTTACTTGGCACTCCCAACCTGGAGGGATACTACCAAGGCATCATTATGCGGATGTTGGACCAGTTCTAGGTCGGCTTAAGTAAAGGCTATCATTGGCCCTTGGCATTCTTCTGGCCGATGTCTCTTTCCCCGATTTGGTAGATATGCTGTAAATGTCTTACCCTCTGGGTTTCTCTCTGACTTCGTTTTCGTTGACCCTTGAGTGGAATTACATTAACCACCCTCGGTTCTCCTGCTTGTGGTAGCTGTGCTGGGGGAGGGGGTGCTGCTGGTGCTTGAGGCAACCTTGCCTGCTCTTCCCTTGTTCTGGCCTCAATCGACCAGGTCCCTCAGAAGGCCTTGTCTTACCAGGTCCTCCAAGTGTGCTTTTAAGGCTCTGCAACCTTGAGTTGGATGCCCTTCTCATTGTGTAGCACAAACGTCTCCAACGTTCCTTCCCATAAATTCCCCCGGTGCTCTTGCCGGGGCCTCTGAAATAAGGTTGATTTCGGATCCGATCTAAGATTTATGGATTGGGATCCGAATACCGTGGTTACCGCTGTTTATTTCTTATTCTATTCTTGTTTGGTCGGCCCATTGTTGACCGGCCTCGCTTTGCGAGCCGTTTCCTTTTTCTTGTTTCACTCTTTGTTTCCCGATGTATCTTCTTCGGCCTGGCGTATTTCTCAATTCTTGCCATGAGTTTCTTCCATGCTTTTGCAATGTTTTTGCCAAAAAGACTTCCGTAGTGGGCAGTCATCTTTCCAGGCCTTCTTAAAGGACACGACTGCTACTTCCTGGTTGCATTCGGGTATTGGTTGAACACCTCGTAGTACCTCTTCGCATAGGCCCTGAGGCCTTCTTCCTTGGTGATTCGTAGAGCCATCAAAGCATCAACCCTCAGGGGTTGCAGCTTGTTGGTCACGAATCTGGCCACAAACATCTCGGCCAAGCCTTCCCATGTCTTTATGCTTCCTTTTGGTAAACTTGTGGAACCAATCAGATGCAATTTCCCCAAAGGATGAGGGAATACTTTGCAGAGCAACGGCTCGTTCCCACTAAATAACGCCATTGAATTCAGGTATAGCCCAACGTGAAAGTTTGGATCTGACTTACCATCATAGATTTGAAACCTCGGCATACTGAATCTTTTGGGCGGTTCGAATTTGTCCAGTTCCCGCGAGAAGGCTGTCTTCGGTTTACTGGGGAGTTTACCTCGGCTTCTGCATTCTCTGCCTCCTCTTGAGGTAGTCCCTTAAGTCTTCTTTGCTCCTCCCTGGAGCTCGCTGTCTTTGGACTTTAGTTTTTTGGTACACTGCTTCGGCCTCGTGGTGGGGTCGTTTGATCTTTCTTCATGGGTTGTGTCAAAATGGAGTACTTGCCCCTGAACATGTCGATGTTCTTTGGGTCTGGATTCTTCATGTGGTGTGTCCTTCGGGACTCTTCTTCCCTCGGCTTTTCCCGTCCGACTTCCTGGAAGCCGGTGAGAATGCCTCTCGCTTCTGGTATGCTGAGGGACCTCGGGGATTGTTTTTCTTCCATCCTTCTGAGTGTTGTTCGCCGCATCGGCGTATCTTGCAGCGGGTATGGTGGCTGCATAACATTATTCTGACATCATGAAGTTACGACTGACTGAGGTCCGCCAACTTGTTTGCTAGTTCTTTCACTTCCTCATCCCTCCGTAGGCACCTGTCCCTCCATACCTGGAGGTTATGCTTCATTGTAGTACTTTCCTTGGTTTGCCTTTTTGACGTGTCGCCTTCTGGGATAACGTCATTCTCTCTGTGCCCTGGTCACGGGCTTCTGCATTGTGGTTATCTCTTCGACGTCAAGGTCAATTGTCTGCCACTCCCAGTGGGAGCGTCATCCCCAATATTTCCTGCTGTCCGTTACTGGCCATCTATTCTTCCTTCGTTCCCAACAGACGGCGCCAAATTGTGTGGGTGAAAATCTGACCACACTGCCCGTTTAGTGATCAGCTGGAGAGCACAAGCAGAATAGATGGCTTTAAGCAACCTGAAACAAAA
>NW_021026528.1:1047990-1072845 GCF_004153795.1 Camellia sinensis
ATAGCATGGATGCCTGTGGGTGAAGGTTGGGTTATTTGGATTGGAACAATTCATCGATTGCGAGTTTTAAGCCCACTAGATAATGGCAAAACCATGTTTTCTAAACCCACTTGAGGGTGGCAAATTCACGTCTTAGCCTACTTGGGAGTAGCACCATCAAACCACTTTAAAAAACAAACATGAAATGTTTTGTTTCAATTCAGGGGATCCAGTTTATACTTATATACTATGCGCATCACATAATAAATCTAGACTAATAATCGGAATAAGAACGCATAATGTTTTCAAAACTAGATATCATGGTTAGTAGAGGCCGATCTTTGATCGGGCGACCAGGGGTGCTCACGAAGTGACCTTCCCCAATCGTACCCAAGTTCCCGAGCCGAGGCAACTTTGGTGATGACGGACACGTGGCCTTAGGCAACGAGTCTGGGTTTCCTAAATTTCCCAAAATAAAATATTTAGGTGGCGACTCTGTATCTGGCAAAGCGATCCATGTTTGGCAGTTCTTTCTAAAAATCAGTTTTTCAAAACGATTTGCCAGATTTGAACTCTTTGATGATTCATTAGTCTTGTATTGCACTCTGCGAGATTAGATACAGGGCCATGACGTTTGAGTCCTGAACTGTAGTGAGCCCAAATGAACAAAACGGGATTCATCCTTCTGGGACGTTCGGGGACGTCTACAGTTTCTGGCGACTCTACTGGGGAGTTAGAGAACTTGACTCGAACTCGTGATATCTGGTTTTGACTACACTTGTGTGTTTCTTTGCATTGCATTTGCATTGGTGCGCCTAGGACACCGTGTTTACCGTATGCTATTCCTGAACGGTTTGTCGGAGGCTCGCTTCGAGAAGCGTGCCATAAGGCTGACCGATTGCGAGCTCTGCCACGACGGGAACACAAACCCCGATTTTACCGGAGCACCCTTTTTGACCATTCGGCCTAGTGCATATTCGGAATCCATAGTGACCATTCCAAGATAGGACAGGTTGCTTACCCGATCATAGGTTGTTTGAAACCGCTGCATGCGTAGTGAAACCCTAGTTCCTGACACTAAACAGCCGAGTTCGGGGATCCTGAGGCAAGGCGCGCGAGCCGAGACCTCCAGGAACTCCAAACGAACACAATGATGGATGATCACCGAGTGTTCAAACGGTGACGTCCAAGTCTTGAGGACGGTCAAAAATGGGGTGTCTACACTACGCATGATGCTGCTCAGTACTGTGCGTACCACCAGTAGACAGACCATGCAACCGACAATTGTTTCCGCCTCCATCATGAGGCGCAAGACTTGATCGACAACGAGGTTATCCTCCCGCCCACCTCAGCCAAGTCCGTCACTACCAAGTTATTGGATTTTGAGAACGCATATACTGCAAGTATGTAATCAGAAAGTGAACCACCTGCGGGCGGCATTCGGTATATTTTGGATGTGGCGTTTGGCACGCATTTTTGAGCATCGGTGAACCCGAGTTTTGTAAATTCTGGCTTGGGTATTGAGTCAATCTTTTTTTTTTTAGTCTGTCTCTTTGTCTTGAGTCAGTCTTTTTTGCTTAAGGGTCTGTCTTGTTATGCCGAGTCAGTCCCCTTTGTATAGAATACCAGGTGATTCCGGGGTTGTTGCCTCGAACACCGTTTTGTCTTGTAATTACCTGTTTTTGTTTTTGAGTCTGTTCCTGCCGAGGGGCCAGTTATACCAACAAATCTGAATGAAACAGCTGTGGCTATCTCATTTTCATGCCTGCTCCCAGTGTAAGTTAGTTGTGCCAGAGGACTTGAATGGACTGACAGTACATCTCACCTGCTCTCCTGTGTGCCAAACTCATTGCATTAACCTGAGTTTTTCAAAAATCCCTTTTGAACACTGCGGTGATAAAAACGAAGAGGAAGGAATTCCTCAGGTTTTGCAAAATTTTGATTATTTTGAGAGAAAGAGAGGCATGCTAAGCCCTTAATGAATGAAACCATGCTTGTCGGCATGAGTACGTCTTTAGGGCCTTATAGAGAGGCGTGCTAAGCCTTTTAATGAATGAAACCATGCTTGTTAGCGTGAGTACTGGGAAGGACCCTGGCTTGATCCAGATTGGTTCCACACTATGTTCGGCGCGAGCGATTTGTCGCTTTCTTAAAAACTTTCAAAAACAAATGTTTACACGGCCTTGTGAGGACCTGTGTGGAACTGCTCTTGAGATTGTGCAGCCTAGGATCGCTCTCAGCCTCAAGATTCGACCTGTTTGTTTTGAACCTCGAACTTATTCGAAACATTCAACGGTCAACTGTCCGAGGAGGCCCGTGTGGCCAGTTTTGAAGCAGCCCTCGAACAAGAGGCACCAAAGTCGAATAAAAAAGAGTATATCTCACTAGAAGAAGCTAGTGGAGCAGCCATGACGGATTCTCCTACAAATCATTGCAACAGCCGTTCTCCAAGATACAGAGAGGCTTCAACTTCAAAAACCATTTGGCATGGACTTGCTACACTTTTACCCTTTGAGAGGCTCGCTGGGCCGAAAACCCGGAAGGGCGACCCAGGCAAAAGTTAGAGCAAGAAAAAAATACAACAAAGCAAAAAAATACGAAAAAGAAAAGAAAAAAAAAGAGAAAATGCAAAAAAAAAGGGGGATAAAAAGAAAAGAAAAAAAATGAACAAAAGAAAATGAAAAGAAGCTCGCAAGGTCGAAAACCCGCATCGGGCACCTTGGCAAAAGTTAGAGCCTGAGAAAGTGAAGGTTAAAATACCCGAGTGTACCTTAACCGGAACTACGTAAGGCTTGATTCCCATGTTTGGGATACGTAGGCAACTTCGGCCTGAAGTCCAGCCCCCAACGCTTTCATAGCGTCTTGGTCCACGCAATGGTTTCGACTTCATCCCAAAGTCTAGTCGCCAACACCTTCCAAGGTGATTGTGTCCATATATCTGTTATAACCGTCTTCGTCATCTCTGTGTCCAAGAGTTCGACCATCATCAATGAAAACTGTTTGCGGACTGCTGCGGCACCATCCAAACAAGGGGCTACTTTCGGTTGCCACGAGTCATCGTGAGCCGCCATTCAAACCAGGGGCAACTTTCCGTTACCGTGCGGCGTTCTTCAAGCCAGGGGCAATTTTTCATTACCTCCGATCTGAGGTTCCGCATCTCAAAGAGTAAGTTCCATGCTCGTTGAGCATTAGCCGTTTGCGAAAATAGTTTTTGAAAATTTTTACTGAGGTTGACTATTTTCTCGAAAACTATTCCGTTTTCCAAAACTGGACCACTTTCTTGGACCCAAAAAGGAAAATTTTCAGTGCTTACAGCCTGACTTGCATGGCTTTCAAATCAAAAATCGAACAAGTACGTTAATCCGACTCTCATCTTGATCAAAACTGTTTTAGTAGAAAACCAAAACAAAAAATGGTCAAAATGATGAATTAGGGGCACAGTTGAGTCAGGCGTTCTGTCTTTCCCCCGTCATCGACGTACTTGCCAGGAAGGCACTCTACCCGCCAGAAGAAATAGCTGTGAGCTAACGGCATTGGGCATGAACCCGCAACTTCCTATTCATTCATCAATCACCTTGGGGAGGGACGAAAAATAAGAGAATAAAGAATAGAGAGGTGTAAGTTGAGAGAAAAGTAAGAAAAAGGGTTTTGAGAGAAAAAACCGAGCCTGAGGGCCGAGTGATGTGAGAATCACAAATTAGAAAGGGTGGGAAATAACACTCGGAGAAACTGGCTCCTCGTGATCCGAGAAGTCTCTCGTTTATAAAACCCGTCTGTGTGTCGTGTTTTTTGTTTTGTTTACCTTAACTCTTGCTTTGAGTCGGTTCCGAGCGTGACTCGTTGTGTTTAGGTTGTTTACCTTTTGTTTTTCGTTATTGGGTGTTTTTCACTGTGTTCAGTCGTAGGCTCAATACCCGGTTGAAAACCCTTTTTCTCAAATCGTTTTGTGCTCAGAGTGCTGTGCCATTCTCCACATTTCTGTAAAACAGGTTTGGTTCTTTTGTAAAACTGTAGGGGTTCAACCCGGGTCACTTGGAAATAATGAACATGTGGGTTCCAGATTGCATCTGAGTGTGCTTCAACTTCAGCAGATCCCACCTCTGTATTCCATCTTTTCAGATTTGAACTGTTTTCGCCGCGTGCAGAATGAATTAAGAATACTGTGTTATGGGCCATGAAGTTCAGAATGAGCAGAGTTCAGAATGAGCAGTGTTCAGAATCAGTTGTGAGCAGTGTGGACTGTATGCAGATTAAACCAAGCACTGTGTTACGAGCTGAGTGTTCAAAATGGGCAGTGGTTTGTTTGAGTTGTTTTGCTGTTGGCTGGTCGGCGAAATATTTGGCCAGTGGACTATTTTTGTGGCCGGTGGATGGCCGGTGACCTCCCCTAATAGCCGGTGAGCCTCCTACAACCTGGTTAGGGTAATATGTGGGGTCCAGGGCCTTTAGTGCCCAAAACAGTACAAAACAGTGCATTTTCAACGCTCAATCGGCCTCCGTTGTGACCTCGGATCGTGTCTTCTGTGTGTGGCACTCGAATTCGTGCAAGGTGTATCCTTTTCGTATCCTTTTGGCTTTTACGAAATTCAAAAGTTGCCCCATGCATATCGCATATCAATCGCACTGTTTTGTGCATCTCAAATTATCGCACTGTTTTGTGAATCTCAAATTATCGCACTATTTTGTGCACCTTAAATTATCACACTGTTTTGTGCATTTCAAATCAATCGCACTGTTTTGTGCATTTCAAGTCGATCGCACTGTCTTGTGCATTTCAAACCATGGCACTGTTTTGTGCACTCGCGTTGTCTAACGCATCGCACTGTTTTGCGCATCTCATTGCATTTTGCATATCTATCAATTTCATTACTTGCGTAGACCGCATGTTAATTACATTACCTGCGTAGACCGCATGTTTGTAATTAATTTCATTACTTGCGTAGACCGCATGTTAATTACATTACCTGCGTAGACCGCATGTATTGCTTGCGTAGACCGCATAATTGTTCAATTTCATTACCTGCGTAGACCGCATGTATTGCTTGCGTAGACCGCGTAATTGTTCAAATTCATTACCTGCGTAGACCGCATGTATTGCTTGCATAGACCGCATGTTAATTACATTACCTGCGTAGACCGCATGTATTGCTTGCGTAGACCACATAATTGTTCAATTTCATTACCTGCGTAGACCACATGTATTGCTTGCGTAGACCGCATAATTGTTCAAATTCATTACCTGCGTAGACTGCATGTATTGCTTGCGTAGACCGCATAATTGTTCAATTTCATTACCTGCGTAGACCGCATGTATTGCTTGCGTAGACCGCATAATTGTTCAATTTCATTACCTGCGTAGACCGTATGTATTACTTGCGTAGACCGCACATTTGTTCAATTTCATTACTTGCGTAGATCGCATGTTAATTATATTACTTGCGTAGACCGCATATCTGTTCAATTTCATTACCTGCGTAGACCGCATGCTTATGTTCGATTTCATTACCTGCGTAGACCGCATGCTTATGTTCAATTTCATTGCTTGCGTAGACCGCATGCGTATGATCAGTTTCGTTGCCTGCGTAGACCGCGTGCTCCACTTATATATCTATGCTTTCACAGCATTGTTATGCTCCCCATTTGCTTTGCGTTGTCACGCATTTTCAAAATACGTTAACAAACATTGTACCTGTTAAGTTTGTTTTCTTTACAGGTACAATATTGTATGTACGGTTCATTTGAGGCTGGTGCAACCAGACGAGCCGCACAGGTAATATACGGTCTAGGAGACCTTAAATCCTTGGAAGGTGCGAAACCTTCGGTGCATTGATGTGTGCAGTTCACTTGCACTGTTATGCATTTCTTGTGCAATCTACACGGTCTAGGAGACCTTAAATCCTTGGAAGGTGCAAAACCTTTAGCGCATTGATGTGCGTAGTTCGTTCGCATTGTCGTGCATGTCTCAAGCCGCGTGTTGTCGCCCATTCCATGCAGCATGCATTTTTATACATCATTTGCATTTCAAAAACACAAAAAAAAAAACATGCGTTGTCATGCATCATCGTAAATAGTTGCATTGTCATGCATCATTAGAACATAGTGCGTACTGCATTGTAGATCGCATGCATTAATTGCATCACCTTCCATCTATGGCTCGCGCCTTTCCATGATCGAGCTTGGTCTGGTATGTGCCCATACTTCTCGTGTCAAAGCATAGTTCAGTGGACCGTTCTATGTTAGCCATGGCTCGTATGCGTACATGCCTTTCCTAGGCAAGATTTGGTTTGGCCCACGTGCCATATCCATTGTATCCATTTCCATCCCATTATAATATAGTGCATATCCCATTGTAGTTTGCATGCATTCATTGCATCACTTTCCATCTATGGCTTGCGCCTTTCCATGATTGAGCTTGGTCTGGTATGTACCCATACTTTTCACGTCGAAGCATAGTTCAGTGGACCGTTCTATGTTAGCCGGGGCTTGTTTGTGTACATGCCTTTCCTTGGCAAGATTTGGTTTGGCCCGCGTGCCATATCCATTGCATTGTAGTTTGCATGCATTCATTGCATCACCTTCCATTTATGGCTTGCGTCTTTCCATGTTGAGCTTAGTCTGGTATGTGCCCATACTTCTCGTGTCGAAGCATAGTTCAGTGGACCGTTCTATGTTAGATGTGGCTTGTATGTATACATGCCTTGCCTAGGCAAGATTTGGTTTGGCCCGCGTGCCATATCCATTTCCATCTCCCCAGCATGTCTACATTACATCATAGTTGTTGCATCCGGCATTAGGATCGTGGTCCTTTCCCCAGCGGGTTGTTTCCCCACTTTTGTCATCCCCTCCCCCCCAATCCTTGTTCTTACGTCTGTCTACATTACTCATAGTTCAGTTGACCGTTCTATGGTAGACAGACTTGTTACCTCCATCAATCTATTTGACATAGGTGTGGTTTCGAACCGCTCAGGACTGGATCATGGTTCAATTGCTTTGCATGTAGTTTGCATTGTTTCAATTACATTGCATCTTCATTTGCATTGTTTATGCATTGTTTTGTATATATTGCATATCATTTTGCATCCATTTTGCATTGTCATGTATGTTGCTAACAATATTGTACCTGTTAAGTTTGCTTTCTTTTCAGGCACGATATTGTATGTACGGTTCATTTGAGGTTGGTACAACCAAACGAACCGGACAGGTATTGTATCCTCCGAGTGAGACGTATCGAGAATTACATAATTCTCTTACATCCTTTCTACATTGTAGTGTAATTTGGTGTATCCTAGCTTAAAACTGTCGCATGTTATGCTTCGTTACAGCTTTCTTTGCATGATCATAAGTTATGTTCGGCTTTGTGCATTGTCTTGCATTTTGCCCTTGCCCTCGGGCGCATACCTTGTTTGTCTTGCATGTTTATCTAAGTCTTCGGCCTTGTCAAAAATGGGTCGTCTCTGGGCTTTGACATTCACTCCTGTCATTGTTATGACTTTCGAGTTCTGTCAAAGAGGGGCAACTGTAGACACCCCATTTTTGACCATCCCCAAGACCTGGACGTCACCATTGGAACACTTGGTGATTACCCTCGTTTGTGTTCGTTTGGAGTTCCCGGAGGTCTCGGCTCGCGCGCCTTGCCTCAGGATCTCCGAACTTGACTGTTCAGTGTCTGGTTTTGCACCAAACACTTGTTTTTTGCCTTGGAGGGGGCAGGGAATGCCTTGTGAGACATCCCCACACATCACCGGCCATGGCCAGAGGCCACCTGCTGGTTTTTGCTGCCATCGGCAATATATATTGCCGGTCGGCACTATTTATTGCCGGTCGACACTATATTTTGCCAAAATGGCATTTTTGGCCGGCCGACTACTGTGCATCTGCTTTTGCAGATATTTTATCACAGCTGTCTTGCATTTGGCTCCCCTCCATACACGTGTACGGAGGGATCTCCCTTTTTAGAAGCTTGTCTTGTAAGCTTTACAAGACAAGAAGCTCTATAAGAGGAGCCCTTCTCTCCCTTGCTTAGGGTTAGACACTTTGGAGATTTTAGACAGCCATATTAGGGTTTTGAGTTCTAGGGTTAGGATTGATACATATTCTATCTCTATACCTCTCTCTTTTTACCCTTGTACTATTGCACACAAACACATAGTGTTTCACCTTCCCTTGGCTACTGAGGTTCCAAGAGGTTGTTCTTGAAGTTCTTGGGTGGTTTTGAGCTTGAAGAACCAGCTGGTCCACCATTAGTGAAGAAAGGCTACAAGGGTGAGATTTTTGTCCCTTTATTCCCCATTCTTGCATTGTATTTTTACCCATCTTCGAACTGTTTTTGTGCTTAGTGTATAACATAAAAAAGTTCTTTTTTTAGCCCCTCTAAATAGTTTGTTTAGAGTGTTTTGTGGTTTGGAGGTGTTTGACCCCTCTTAGGCCTTAAAAGGCCCCATTTTGTGCTATTTTGAGTGAGCTTCGGGACTTTGGTGTTTGGGCCTCCTCACCACTGAAATCTTGAGGGATTTCAGTGGTAAGGATGGTGCCTTGAAGTCCCAAGAAGGAGAGGGCCACCCCCTCTCCTTGTTATCCTTGAAATGGACCATTTTTGGCCTCTTGAGGGAGCACCTAGCTAAGCTTCATGTTGACCATGCCTTGGCTGTTTTTTATGCTTAATATGTCATAATATGCCTCTGTTTTTAATTGGTTTTGGTACACCATGCATGCTTAGCATACCTACCTTGTAATGCCATGCTTAGGCCTTAACATCCCTGTAGACACCCCATTTTTGACCGACCTTAAGACTCAGACATCACCGATTGAGCGCTCGGTGACGTTGCATGTTGTGCTCGTTCAGAAGTTTCAGAGTCGCGGCCGTGAGCCCTGCCTCCGGACTTTCGAATCCTCTTCTGTGCCTTGCCTCGGTTTGCGAACCAGACTCGGTTTTCTCTGTTTCTTTTCCTGAGGGGAGGGAGAGGTCCCGTAGACCATCTCTCAGTGGCCGTGGGCTACATTTTGTGGCCGTAGGCCATTTTGCCCATTTCGGAGCCCGGTTTCCGGTTTTTCGGGACCGTTGGCCGTGTGCCTCGGTTCGGGACCGCTTAACCATCTCCGTTTGCTCTGATTTTTGGCATACATCTTGTTTACTCCCTTTTGAGGGACACTGAGGTCTGAGAGACCCACTTCATGGTCAAATGCCACTTTCGGTGCTTAACAGGCAGTTTTCGGGGCCCCGAACTGCGCGTTCTGGCCCCCAAGCATTCGTTTTGCATCGGTTTTCGTTCATTTTTGGCAGGTACCTCTGTTTTATCACCAGGAAGGCCGTAGAAGGGTGGGAGGCCAGCAATTGTTTCAGCAACCAGTTATATTCCTCCAGCGCCCTCCGACGCCCGTTTTTCCCACTTCCAAGCCAATGTTGAACAACCTTGGGCCATTTTCTTGAACTTTTAACCACATATTTGTGTTGTAAACGCATGGGAGGACACCAAAAGTTGGTGGCCGGCCAGCAATTCCACCTGACCCTTTTGAACCCTCCTTAAAAATGGCTTGTTCTCTCTCCTGTTTTACAGTTGACAATTTTGAACCACAGGGTTGTGTTGAGGGCATCTGGGAGGACACCTATCTGTGGTGGCCTGCCAGAAATTTCACTTGACCTTTTTGACTCTTGGCCGACCGGCCATGGGAGGTGGCCGGCCGGCCACCTGCAGCTCCAAAAACTAGCCGGCCTCTCTCCTCAGGGTGTATACTTTACAGCTGTATAGCTGTTTTCCCCCAAAAATATCTGTATCCGGGGGACAGCTTTTGGGGGAAAACATGGTCCTTTTTCCCCCACCTTTTCCCCTCCATTTCTCCCTCTCCTTGGTCCATATAACCAGCCTCCAGCTTTGGTCATATGGGTTGGAAGATTTTGCTTCAAGCTTTGCATACATATCTCCCTCCATTTCTCTCTTTCAAGTAAAAACAACCAAGTTCTACCACCTTTTCTTCATCACCACCTAGTATCACCAGCACTACTCCATTTCCAGCAGCTTGAAGAGCTTTCCAGCAGCTAGGAGGCATCACTTCTCAAGCCAAGAAGCAACCAAAGACTTGTCTTCAAGGGTGAGTTCCATTTCCCCCTTTTTTTGGTCCATTTCTTGAATCATTTATAAGCCATACATGCTTGCTGTTTTGAGCTCCGGCCCTAACTGAAAGTGGCATTCTTTTGAGCTCTTTTTCACTTTTACTTAAGGGCCTCTCACTGTTTGAGGCACTCTTGATGCACTTGCTTCATTATCCCTCTTGTATGCCATAATCTTGCATAGTATTTTTGGCCTATATGTGATCTGTTTTGGAGCATGATGTAAACTGTAGATAGGCTTATTTTGAGCCCTTTTTCAACATTGAAGAAGGGCTCATCACTGTTTGGAACCTCCATGTGCCACTTGCCATTATACCCCTCTTTGG
This sequence comes from Camellia sinensis, assembly GCF_004153795.1. Lineage (NCBI taxonomy): Eukaryota > Viridiplantae > Streptophyta > Magnoliopsida > Ericales > Theaceae > Camellia > Camellia sinensis. The sequence goes on from NW_021026528.1 coordinate 1,058,401, forward strand.
TCCCCATTTTTGTATGATTTATTAGCCTATTGTGCTTCTATTTTTGGGCGATTTTCAGAACTGAAAACAGTCCTATTTTGGCCTCCTATTCATGTTTCATTGAGGGTATTTCACTGTTTGAGACATCCTTTATATACTTTGTGTTATATCTCTCTTTTTTGGCCATATTTTGCATGATATTTTTGGCTTGCATGCATACTGTTTTGGGTCCGGCCATCAACTGTAAAATGCATTATTTTTGGCCCCTCTTAAATGTTGTTGAAGGGCCCATTTGTGTTTAAGGCCAGCAACCTTTACTTGCTTCTTTGTCCACCTTTTGGCCCATTTCTTGCATGAGAGTTTAGCCATACCTGTGCTGGTTTTTGTGGTCTTCCATAAACTATAAAAGATCATGTTTTGGGACCCTCTTCAACTTTGTTGAAGGACCCTAATCTGTTTGGGGACAGAAGCTGTGAGTTGCTCCTTTATCTCGCATTTAGGGCCATTTTTGCATGCTAGTTTTGCCCTATTTGTGTTTGCTGTTTGGCCATGCTTTGAACTGTAAAAATGCTTATTTTGGGGCTGCCTTGCTTCTGTATTTTCATTCCATGTACCAATTATGCATGCTTTGTATAGCTGTAAGCCATTTTATGTGCCTAGTTTTGCATTTCGGGAGAAATTCCATGCATCGGGTATCATTTCGCCTTGTTTCGGGGATGTTTTCCCCCTCATTTTGCTACTGATTTTTGCATATTTGCATATCATATTCCATGTCTTTGCCATGTCTCATTAGAGTGGCATTTCGGTGCCTGAGGGTCGGTCCTCGGTTTGCGTGCACGTGTGCACGCATTCCGAGTTGTCTTGTTTTCATCTAAATGGCCTCCTATGTGAGTGTGGCTGAGGCTCTCTCATGTCGGTGTAAGCCCATTATTGTATTGCATATGCCATTTCATCCATAGCATTGTGTATGCTTGGTTGTATATTACCTCGTGCAGTGTGTATGCCATTCCATGACATTGTGTATGTTAGGATTGTATCTTAGTTGCATTTCATGCATGTCATGCATATTGCATCGTGCCCGGGATAGGAGTTAGCCTGGGGACGGGAAACGAGGCGCATTTCGTACTCCGAGTGACGGACCGTGTCTTAATTCCCCAGTCACCGACACTCCGGATTATCCATGATGGAGTTAGGTTTTAGCTGTGTTTTCATGTGCATTCATCCTATATTGAATTGTGCATTTCGACTCCTCGGCCAACATGCCTCGGTATGCGTGATTGGTGGCACGAGGATCGAGACATGCATATATCTGTGCAAATACATTGCTATGCCCCTTTCCTGCTCTCTGTTGCAGCAAAACGAAGAATCAGCAACTTTTGAGGCTTGGCGCGCATTTCAAGAACAGGTGTAAACAGAGGCTAATTGGGGCATTCCAGTGGATTTCCGCGCAAAGGCAACCCGGCATGCATCATTCATCGAGTCCGAGAATGAATCAAGCAAGCCCTTAGCTTGGATTGGCAGTTATTTATTTTCTTAGGTTAATTGTTAATTAATTAGGAATTTGTATACATATTGGACGTAATATTGGACTGTTACTATTCTTTTTATTCGGGACTGTAAATTATTTATGTTGGACTGTATATTATTCGGGACCCTCTGCGCGGGCACAACTGTGTAATTAAGGTGGCGTGTGGTGTGTTGTATGGTTCTTCCAACCCCACGTCTTTCTCTCCGCTTTTATTTACCGAGCTTATATGGTTAGAATTAGGGCGAGTTTCAATTAGCATACAGTATGCAGCATGGTTAACATCATTCATCTATTTGCATTGCACCGGGCTCGCACATCATATAACTTGCATTGTACTTTCAATTCCAAAATAAAATACAGTTAGTTGTAGCATCTTCATATGCCATGTTAGGAATAGCGAGCCTCGTATATTTGCATTTTGCATGTGTGCCATTGGCATTTCTGTATACTTAGATCCATGCGATGATTTCTAAGTAGTTCTATTTGGCTTGAGATTACTGCGGTTGAGTTTTTGATGCTTTTAGCATCCTGTGCATGCGTGGTGAGTGACTGCCATGAATAGGCATGCCTACCATGAGGCTATTTGCTTATGTGATATAACTGCCGGCGAGATGCCCTTGGGTGAAGGTTGGGTTAGGTTGATTGGGGACAATTCATTCAAATGTTTGTTTTAAAGCCCCTAGATAGTGCAAAACCATCTGTTTCTTAGCCCACCTGAGGGTGGCAAAATCTGCATTTATAGCCTACTTGCGTAGCAAAACATCTTTCAAAAAAACAAACATGAATGTTTTGTTCCAATTCAGGCCGATCGTCATACTTTGTATGCTGCGCGCATCAACATAGTACCTAGGCTAATAACCGATAAGAACAAACAATGTTTTCCAAAGATAGAATATCATGGTTAGTTAGAGGCGGTCTCTGACCGGGCGAGCGGGTGCTCATAGCTGACCTTTCCCAATCGTACCCAAGTTCCCGAGCCGAGGCAACTTTGGTGATGACGGACATGTGGCCTTAGGCAAACGAGTCAGGATTTCCTAAATTCTCCCATAAAAACATTTAGGTGGCGACTCTGTATCTGGCAAAGTAGTCCATGTTTGGCGCTTCTTTTCTAAAAATTTGTTTTCTCAAAACGATTTGCCGGATTTGGACTCTTTGGTTCAGATTTAAAACCGTGACAAATTTTAGAGTCCTGAGCTGTAGTGACCCCAAATGTACAGAACGGGACTCACCCTCCCGGGAGCGTTCGGGGACGTCTACAGTTTCTGGCGACTCTGCTGGGGATTTAGAGAACTTGACTCGAACTCATGATATCTGTTTTTTACTACACTTGTGTGTCTCTTGGCATTGCATTTGCATTGGTGCACCTAGGACACCGTGTTTGCCATCTGCTATTCCTGAACAGTTTGCCGGAGGTTTGTCTTGTCAAGGCATGACCATAAGGATGACCAGTTGTGGGCTCTGCCAGTATGGGAACACAAACCCCGGTTTTACCGGGGCATCCTTTTTTGACCATTCGACCTAGTGCATATTCGGATCCATAGTGACCATTCCAAGCTAGGACAGGTTGCTTACCCGTTTATAGGTTGTTTGAAACCGCTGCGTGCGTAGTGAAGCCCTAGCTCCTGACAAAATAGGACAGGGAAACCCTACCCCAACATAGGAGTGTTTTGGCTCTCACTTATCTGTTATGTGCTTTAGAGTGCGTCTATACAGGAATGCATGTATCAGTATATGAGTTTGGGCATCAGGCCTGCGGGCGTCAGTTTAGTATTGTGGGTATCAGACCTGCGGGCATCAATCAGTATTTGAGAATCAGTTATCTGCGGGTATCAAAGATTCAGTTTTGGGGGCAGTGATACAGGGATAATAATCAGTGTTTGAGGAAAGTGTGTATTCAGCTTATCGACTGTGTGTTGTTATGCCCGGCTGTGTGTCATGCATTTATTTTAAGCTGTTATGCTGTCCGTTTATCTGTTTATTTATTTCCTTATTGCTTTATTTATCTTTTTACTAGGGGCAATTCTAGCACAATTGCTTCAAACCCAGCAGATACCCCCCAAGCACTTTGGACAAGAGGTCGCCGACTCAATCGATCTGAGGATCTAATTGACAGACAGCCAGTGTTCCATTCCCTACCCCCCGTTGTCAGAAGAAAGCCGAGAAAGCGCAGTGTGTCTGAACAAAGGTCACCAGAACAGTGGTATCCCCCATCAGTGGACAGTCAGATTGAGATCCCCATTGTTGCTATAGAGATAGATCTGCCAGTAGTTCAGATAGATCAAAACAGTATGGCGGCACCAACAGGAGTTGAGGAGATGGTGCGCCAAATGCAAGAAACGATGCGGACCATGCAGCAGGATGCCATTCGCTGAGATGAGCTTGCCAAGCAACAGGCCGAGATCATGACCCAGCAGGCCGAGCTGATTACCAGACTGCAACAGCAGAATGCAGCATCTGCTTCACATCAAGTGCCTCCTCCGGCAGGGGCTCCATTACCCGAGCAGACACCCACTATTCAGAACGCTCCGCCAAACACCCAGAATACTGTGCCGAATATCCAGAACCTGCAAGAGGACACGAAACTCCCAACGGGGCCAGCTCCGCCCCCGCTTCCGCCACAACTGTCCAAGGCCAATACACCCAATCACCCGGACTCTCCCTTTGAGTTCGAGATTGACCATACAGCTCTGAAATTGAGCAAGCTTGAGAAGCTCTTCAAGAAGTCGCAAGGGGTAAAGGCTATCCCGGATATCGAAGATGGATATACCGACGTGGCCGTGACACTGCCCGATAGGTTCAAAATGCCGCAAATTGACCGCTTTGACGGGTCCGGGGACCCCATGGTCCATCTTCGGCTATTCTCAGACATCTTGCGGCCAATGGGCCTAACCCGACCACAGAAGCTTTCACTGTTTGGCCGGACTCTGTCGGGTGTAGCCGCCATCTAGTACGCTAAGCTAGAGGATGAAGTAAAGAGGAGTTGGGATGAAATGGCAGAGGCCTTTGTTGCGCAATACTCGTACAACACTCAGATTGAGATCACAACTCGTGATCTCGAGACGACAAGGCAAGAGCCCAAGGAAACCTTCTCAGACTTTGTAACCCGATGGAGGGCAAAAGCGTCGATGATGACTCTGAGACCCACCGATAAAGATCAAATCCGGATGATTGTGTGCAATCTCCAACCGAAGTTGATGCAGAGAATGATTGTGCTCCCCTTTCCCACCTTCTCAGATTTGCACGAAATGGGGGTGCAGATTGAGGATGCGATGAAACAAGGTCTGATTGACCAGGATAGGGAGCAACCCAGGAGGACATTCAACCGAAACAACAATGCGGGCCCGAGTGGCGCTGCGACTGCAAGAGCTTCAGAGGTGAGCATGGTCACCACCATTCCCCCTCCCCTTCCAAGGCCCATGGCGGCCACACCCTTCTCCGGTGCATCCAGAAGTAATAACCAAGCCTTTAAATATCCACCCAGAGGCCAAAGAACCTTCACACCCTTATACATGCCCCTGTCCAAAGCTCTAGGGGTATTGATCAAGAAAAAGCATTTGAAACCCCTGGAGCCGAAGCCACTACCGAATCCACCCCCTCCCTCTCATGACCCAACAAAATATTGCGCGTATCACCAACAACACGGTCACGACACCGACCGTTGTTACAGATTGCGTCACGAGATCCAAGATCTTATTGACAAGCAGGTGATTGCGCCTCCCGACAAACCCAATGTCACAACCAATCCTCTCCCACCGCATAACCAAGCTCCCCCTCCCAATAGAATCAACTTTATCCAAACTGGGGTCGCATCTTACGATCCTAGTATCTATATCACCCCATCCCACCTACCCAAGCCGGAGGTGTTCCTCCCCGACTGCACTGACTCTTTGTGCATGTTGGACATCTCCACAACCCAACTAGAGCCGATGGTGGTGACCATCGAAGATGGGGCAGGGCAGACTTCAGGAGAGAATGGGATTGTTAAATCTGGGATTGAACAGAGCCTTGCCGGGGGAGCCTACAATCCGAGCGAGTACATCATATCAACAAGCCAGATTAGGCTGGGTATAGAATTGCCAGAGACGGGAGAGCTGTGTGTAATCCAGGGAGATGGATTTAGGCAAGGGACAGATGATCTGACAGCCATAGAGGAGGACTTTGCCAACCTGTAATTTTTCGATGACCAGGAACCGGGGGATGCGGCAATCAACTGGTTCGACTATGAGGAATCGGCAGAAGTCACTGGATGGCTCGATGATCAACCAGATGTAGTGGGGGAATCCCAACCAGAACAGGCCCGGCAGCGGCAAGAGTATCAGCTGTGGCCGGAAGGGCCGGAAGTCAAGTTATATCGCCGGAGAGCGCCGGTGCTAAGAATTCCGCTCGAGACTCGGGCATTATGGATACAGGAATTGTTGAACAACCGGCTGTACTAATGCAGGTGGAAGGAGAAAGGTTTGAGGATACCGAGAGAATTAGGAAAGCTAAGGGCCTTGAGGGGACTGCGAGTGACGTGTACACGAAGATAGAGAATGCTGCGAGCATGTGGACGGAGAGTACTGTGAGTGCAATTGAACCGGAGCCAGACAGGTGTCTGTTGGCTGCTGACGGAATGTGGTGGGAGGACGATGACTTATGTCTTGCCCACACGGACGAAGACTGGGGAAGTAATCAACCGGATGACACTTGGTACCTCGATGAGGTGGATCATATGACGAGAAGCGGGCGGTACTTCAAGCCCCCGCACCTAGACCAACCCGAGGCATCTGGGAAGGATAGAGAAGCGGAGAAACAAAAAGAGAAACAGATTGAAGAGGAAGCTGTGCTGAGACAGCTAAAGAAGATACAAGCAGACATCTCCATCTGGGGACTGCTTATGGCATCGCGAGTACATAGGCAAGCTGTCCTATCTGCTATGGACAAGTCCAAACTTTCCATCGATACTACACCAGAGTAGCTGGTTGGGCTGGTTTTCCCGGGAGGAGGTTCCCCGGCATTGACCTTTTCAGACAAGGAACTACCGCCTGAGGGCATAAATCACAACAAACCCCTCTACATTTCCGTGGAATGTAGAGACAAGTGGATACCAGTGGTTCTTGTTGATACTGGGTCCGTTATTAATGTCTGCCCAGCCAGAACAGCATATGCAATCAGGTTGAAACCCGCAGACTTTGTGCCAACTACACAGGTAATCAAAGCCTACGACAACACTAGCAGGGAAGTGATGGGGACTGTCAAGATCCAGACCCAGGTTGGTCCAGGACAACACAACATTGAATTCCATGTCTTGGACGTTCCCACAACCTTTAACCTACTCTTGGGGCGACCGTGGTTGCACCAGGTCAAGGCAGTCTCTTCCACTTTGCATCAGATGCTGAAGTACCCCCACGGGAAGGGGGTAGCAATTGTTTTTGGAAATTCATCAATCCATCCACCACCGGAAGTGTCCACACTTGTATTAGAAATCGAGCACGGCACTAAGGATGTGTTCTTATCCGGGCTCACTTTGGCTGAGGCTCGAGTGGTACAAAATATTATGGCTGTGAATGAGGGAATGCATGTCAGTGCTCAATCCGTCTACCTCAGGAACAAGCTACAACACATCCCCGGAATGGGATTGGGAAGGAGCGGCCGGAAGGGTGTCTCAGCGTTGGCCGAAGTGCCACACAACCCTCACACCTTTGGATTGGGTTATCTGCCCACCAAAGAGGACTGGGTGAGGAAGGGAAAGGAAATGGCCGGAAGAGCCAGAGCTAAGCAGGCTAGGAAGCCTTTCGAATTCATGCATAGGCCCATCTGGGGTACCCTGAACGGATGCTTCGTCCGGGAGGGGGAAGATTTTCCATTTTGTGGCTTCCTAGAGCCATGGCTGAACGCGGAGAGGAAGCGCGTGCCTAGTTTCGAGATCTTCTTCGACCTGTAACTACCCGGGGATGACGTTGCCGAAGAGCAGACAGACCCATCAGCTGAGGTTGAACAGAGCAAGAAAGTGCAGTCTGAGGACATGGGGGTAGCGCTGGCAAGTCTACTCTCAGATCCTTCGAACGACCAAATGTGCTTGGGGGATAACTCCTCGATTTCCATGATTGCGGATGAAACGGCTGCGGGCCTTCCAGCGACTATTTTGGATGCATCTATCGCACTCTCTCTCACTTGGCAATACGATGAGGGATTTCTGTCTAGCAACACTGGGTCAGGTAGTGAGTCGGAATCTGATTCCACCAAGTCCTGTGAGTCGAAATCAGGTTCCAGCTCGACTGAGTCTGAGTCTGGTAATCCTGGGGATGATAACCCGGATGCCACAGTTATGTCCAGGTCGTCTTTCTCTTTTTCATTTGAGTCTAATGTAACCGAAATTTCGGACGATTTGGATGAGCTTAATGAGAATCAAGTGACTGTGGTTTCTGAGTACTTTTCTGTGCCCTTAATTTATTGCATAAATTCAGACTTTCAAAATTTTGATAAAAACGACGAGGACGAAATTCCTCCGGTTTTACAACATCTAATTGAGCAGGAGCAGGAGAGATTTGTCAAACCGTTAACTGATGAAATCATTTCCGTGAACATTGGTACTGAGGAGGACCCGCGGCTGGTCCAGATCGGGTCCACGCTGTCTTCGGAGGAACGCGAGCGCTTAGTCGCTTTACTAAAAGATTTCAAAGATGTTTTCGCGTGGTCCTACGAAGACATGCCTGGGATCGATCCTGAGATTGTACAGCACCGGATCCCCCTTGACCCCGAAGCCCGACCTGTTAAGCAAAAACTCAGAAGGATCCGCCCTGACTGGGCTCTCAAGATTAAGGAAGAGGTCACCAAGCAAATCGACGCAGGCTTCCTGCTGGTATCCGAATACCCGACTTGGTTGGCCAACATCATTCCAGTGCCAAAGAATGATTGCAGGATCCGAGTATGCGTGGATTTCAGGGATTTGAATAGAGCTAGTCCGAAGGACGACTTTCCCTTACCGCATATTGATGAGTTGGTGGATTTTACGGCAGGGCATGCTTTGCTCTCATTCATGGATGGCTTCTCAGGGTACAATCAGATAGTAATGGCACCAGAAGACAGAGAAAAGACTGCATTCACCACCCCGTGGGGAACATACTGCTACAGAGAAGAAGTTCCAGTGGGACGACCGATGTCAAGCAGCTTTCGAACAGATCAAAGAATATTTGCAGAACCCGCCCGTGTTGTCACCACCAGAGCCGGGGAAACCGTTGCTATTGTACCTTTCGGTAACTGAGACTACAATGGGCTGCATGCTCGCACAAGAATCGGAAGATAAGGTGGAAAAGACCATCTACTATCTGAGCAAGAAAATGCTGGATTATGAGACCCGCTACACTCCGCTTGAGAAGGCTTGCTTAGCTTTGGTATGGGCTACCAGGAAGCTGCGGCACTACTTGCTAGCTCACTCCGTAATGTTGGTTTCACGACTCGATCCCATCAAATATCTTTTCGAGAAACCGGCACTTACGGGTAGGCTAGCTCGTTGGTTGCTGTTGCTCTCCGAATTCGATCTGAAATATGTGACACGCAAGTCAGTTAAAGGAAGAGCAGTGGCAGAGTTCTTGGCCGACCATCCAGTGGAAGGAGGTGAAGCAGTTGAGTACTTATTCCCAGATGAAGCCATTTTGCACATCGACGACGAATATTGGACGATGTACTTTGACGGAGCGTCAAATCAATATGGATATGGGATAGGGGTGTTGCTGATAGCACCCGACAATTCCCGTATCCCTCTAGCCTTCAAACTCTGGTTCAAAGTCTCGAACAGCGAAGCTGAATATGAGGCATGTATTGCCGGTCTAGAAGCACCCCTGGAACTAGGGGCAAGACGGTTAGATGTCATTGGGGATTCGAACCTCGTTGTATCTCAAGCAAACGGAGACTGGAAAGTCAAGGAAGAAAAGATGACGATGTACCACCAGACCTTGGATTTGCTAATCCCTCAGTTTGAGAAGCTAAACTTCGCTCATCTTCCAAGAGAGAACAACAGGTTCGCAGATTCTTTAGCAACTTTATCTTCCATGATAGACATCCCGTTTGGAATCCGGATGCGTCCAGTCGTTATTGACCAAAAATTTGCGCCAGCTTATGAGTCGATCGCCGCTATAGATGAGGTTCAGGACGAAAACCCCTGGTATTATGACATCTGGAATTTCTTGGAAAAGGAAGTATACCCGCCAGGGGTAAATGCCAAGGATAAAAGGGCAATTAGAAGAATGGCCGTCCAGTTCATCATCTGCGGGGGTAAGTTGTATAAGAGAGGCCATCTGGGAATGCACAAGCTGTGTATAGAAGCCGAGGAATCGAAGCGCCTGATGGAGGCCATCCATGGAGGAGAATGCGGTGCACACATGAACGGGGTAATGCTGGCACGAAAGATCCTCAGACAGGGTTACTACTGGTCCACCATGGAAGAGGATTGTATTAGTTTCGTTCGGCGATGCCACAAGTGTCAGATTCATGCAAACCGCATGAACATCCCGCCGTCGAAGCTGTACAGCATGACTTCGCCATGGCCATTTTTAGTTTAGGGAATCGATGTGATCGGGGCTGTCACCCCGAAGGGGTCAAATGGGCATGAGTTCATCCTGGTTGCGATAGATTATTTCACGAAGTGGGTCGAAGCCCAATCATATGCGGTGTTGAAGGCATCACACGTCGCAAAGTTTATCAGAAAACAACATCATTTGTCGCTATGGGGTCCCAAACGAGATAATTTCAGATAATGGTTCCCACTTCAAGAAGGAAGTGATAGACTTGTTAGAGAAATACAACGTGGCTTTTCATAAGTCATCTACATACCGGCCGCAAACCAACGGAGCGGTCGAGGCCGCCAACAAGAATATCAAACACATACTGCAGAAGATGGTGGAAACCTACCGGGATTGGCCAGATAAGCTGCCATTTGCTCTGTGGGGCTACAGGACTTCAATCAGAACTTCTACCGGAGCGACTCCGTATTCATTGGTTTATGGGATGGAGGCCGTTCTACCTATCGAGATTGAGGTTCCGTCATTATTCTTGTTTATTTCTTTTTTTTTTTTTTTATTTTTTTTTTTGATGAAAGAAGAATTGAAAAGCACTGTACATTTCAATGGTCTTTCAGCGCCATGAATGCCCGGGCTTTCAACAAGTAAAGTTAAGTCCAGTGATCTTAAAGGAAGAGAGGATCTGGGTCGCACACAGGACACGAGCTTCCCTCCACGACCCAAAGGACAAGCTTCAAAACCAATTGACTGGCCCTACGTCATTCAATAGCTATCTGGTCAGTTGGAGCTGTGGGTTCTGTAGGATCTAGATGGCTTATGAAGTTTTCTACAACCCGATAACATGGACAAGTTTGAAGAAATATTATACCTGAAGAGGCCTCCTGGCCGAGAAACCGAAAGGCGACCTAGTGCAATAGTTCAGAGCACATTAACAAATAAAAGTTCGGAAAAAAAAAAAATTAAATAAAAAAACATGTTGCACCCCCCTCTTTGTTTCTTCGTGCAAGTGGAACCCGCAAAGTGGCGGCCTTGGCAAAAGTTAAGAGCGTTTAAAAGGGATGGAGAAATACCGAGTGAACCTGTGAGCCCCTGACCTTTTTTTAAACCCTACTAGGTTCCCTAAATTTTGAATATTATAATAAAAAGCCTTAGTTTCGGCGATTTTTAATTCGCAAATTAGGCCCTAGGACTTGGAAAACGCATCACAGCTGCGAATCCATACAAACCCTAATCGATCCTAGAAGCTTAGAAATCACTTGCTAAACACTCTATATTAATTAACTTAACTCTCAAAATTTAGATAACGCTCTTAAACCTTAACTTTCGATTTTTAACAGTATCATTCGGGGACTATTTACTTTTAAATTCAAGCAAGATAATACAAACTGAATTTATTTTTACACTTTGGTAATAGATTACTATTAAATTTGAACCCCAGCCCCTCACATTTTTATTATTAAATCACCAAATTTAACCCAACAAGTACTTATTATATATCGTATTATATATACACTTAAATTTTTTTTAATAATATATTTACAAATTCCAAGATTGTACAAAATATATTATTATATATATATATATTATAATAACATGTCCCATCAAATCCACCATCACATAGGCTAGCCATTCTTACCCCCTAGACTATAATCATTGTACTTTTAAATCTCTTGAAAATTTTGGAGCAATAATTAACATTTGGTACCTATAAAGATTGCTATTATTTATGTGAACTTCTAACTATAAGGGTATTTACATTAGTCCTTAGGCCTAACTAGATCATAATTAAACAATTCCTCTCATTTTCATTACATTTAATGTGAAGCCCCGGAAAAATATATTTGAATTAATTTTCCTTTAAAAGCTCCTTTAGTTCTTAAATTATTTCGAACTTGTCAGTGTTTTAATTTTTATCGGAATAAGAATATTCTAGCCCTAATTAGGTTTCCTTAGCCTAATTTTTTAATTTAATTATACATAGGTACAGGTTCCAGTGCATGAGTTAATCCAACCCCTCACTTCTTTATTTTAAATTCTAAATTACCCCAAAATAGTTATTTGTACCTTGTACCTTGAAGTACATCAATCTTGTAATACATATGTAACACCTTGAGGAATGTGCCTAGGATATTAAAATAATAATAAAAAGAAAATCTCCCTTCACCATTCCCTATGCCTAGCCTTCCTAGAAGAAAAGTGAGAATTCAATTTCCAAGAAACATCATCATGAACTTCTAGGGAAAAACATCACAACCTAGTACCTAGACCCTAGTGTGCTAATTTCCAAAAACTAGTTCCCTTTTAACTAAGTGTTGCCTAAAATCATTGACCAGCCTCCAAATTCCCTTCCATTTCCTTAGAATCCAAACAAATCCTAACCTTCCATCCATTTCCAACTGAGGGCTTTTTTTAGACTTTTTGCCTCCAAAGGTTTGTCTATTAAATACCAAACACACCCCTAGCTTGCAAACACACATGAACACACTCACCCACACCACATTCGTTAGAAGGAGGGAGGATAGCAGAGAGAAAGGAGTCTAGAGAAGGAAGAGGAAGGAAGAATGAGAGCATTCTTGTTGGCAAAATTACAAAGTAAGCCAAAACACAACTTTCTCTTTATTCTTCCTTCTTTCAATACATGTCTCTAAATAATGTGTTTCAGATATGTCATTACAGAGTCTTATGATAAAAAATATAATAATGGGTATTGATCCCACCTCTCTTGTACTTTCCCCTTTTTTGGCACAAAACCATTCCTCTTTTTATTACCAATCTCTCAATTTTCCAGGCACACTTTCAAAGCAAACTTCCTGAGTAAACACATGTTAGTTAAACATTGTTCTCTCACAAAATAAATGAAACTTTCCCTTGGTGGAACCCTTTTTCCCACAAATCTTCATGTTTTGGACAGTCTACCTTAGAAATCTGTTTTTTGCAGCCCACTTCAAAAATTCACAAAAAAATGTAAAAAATATTCCTGACCTGCTATTTTAATGTAAAAACCTTCCTTAAGAGTTTAGCTTTCAACTAAAATTTGGTTTTCATCGAAAAACAATTTAAGCGGTTTGCAATAAAAATCAAGTTTCCGTAACAGTCGGACGGATCTGGACAGATTTCTGGACAGCACTGATACCATTTTCTAAATAACTTTAAAATTCTGGAAAAGTAATTCCTATTTCCGAAAAAAAATGTTCAGAAACTAGATCAAAATTCTCTACGAACCATAGGGAAGGGACCATGCCCGCTGGAAGATCTACAGAATAGTCCTTTACATTTAATCTTTATGTGATGCTAAATCTGGAAATTTGTTATGCTGGATGTTTTGCCCTTGTATTCATAAAATGTTATTAGCTTATGATCATATCTTTGGCATGGTATGTATGTGTTTCATGTTTATGTTCTTTATCTTCTTTCACCTTTTGTGAATGCATGCCTATTGATATTATGTCTTGTAAGTTGGATTTAACCTAGATTTTAAAACATTTTATTTAACGGAGAAACCTAATTGGGAGGGTATTGGGTTTTTCGAACACTTGAGAAATGAAAAAGATGAGAAATATTGTGATTTATGGATTGTTGGGCATGCGTTCCTCCTATTTCAGAAAGTTAAGGTCTTGTGCGAGTGGTTTTTCGGAATCTTGAACGGACGGTTGGTATTCGGACCCTACGGTAGCTGGTGTAAGGAGGGATTTGGGCAAGGCCCTATTTTTACCGGTCTCTTTTGAGGCCCTGCGGTTGGGCGCTACGCGGTATATAAACCATTGGTAGGCATCCGAAGCGTAAGTCTGCAACAAAGCAGCAAAAGAGGGCCATACCGGAATAATCCGCGTTCCGATTCTTGTTGATTGGGAGGACGAAATTCTCTTGGGGGATTTCTAGTTTATAACATCTACCTAAACTCTTTACCTTATTTATCTGAATATCATGCTTTACTACTTTATTTATAATTGTGATTGTTGTTGGATTGGGGAAAAAGGGACGGGGTGTGTGTGTGTGTGTTTATGGGCATTTCAAAACGCTCACGGGTATCATGCCAGGTGACGAAATGGAACTTTAACTGGAGCGTCGAACCTAAAACCTTTGAAGACTTTGGCGATCGTAGAATTATTAGAAGTTTCCTTTTGGATATTTGTAAGACTCATTTGAAGTTAAACTTTCTTTTTGGGATGCTAATGTAATGGAACAATCTTTTGAATCAAGTATAATGTGGTTGTTATTGTTATATTCAATGTATGAACTTATCGTTGCTTATGAGACTTGTGTCAATTTGCCTTGTAGATCTGTCAAAAGGTAGTGCGCTGGCCTAAGAAGCTGGACTTAAGAAGGGGAGGCTCTTTGACTCCCGGCGATCTGGGATCTTACTTGGTTATTGGCCATAATGACTCCACCAGTGACTCTTCCTTAACTGCAACCTATAGTTGTAGAAATCGGGGCGTCACA
>NW_021026528.1:1072870-1098972 GCF_004153795.1 Camellia sinensis
ATACCCGAGTGAACCTAAGCCTGAACTACGTAAGGCTTGATTCCCATCTTTGGGATACGTAGGCAACTTCACCTTGAAGTTCAGCTATAAACTTTTCCCCGATCAACTTTGTCCATTTTGACCATCTCAGTCATCTTTATCCATCAGCATTTATCGCGATCTCCGGTACAGTGCTATTCAGACTAGGGGCAACTTTCCGTTGCCACCACGGTGCAACGTCATTTAGACTAGGGGCAACTTTTCGTTGCCATGCAGTGCCGCGGTACTCTTCAAACTAGGGGCAACTTTCCAGTTGCAGGGATCTGGGGTTGTGCAGTTGCAGGGATCTGGGGTTGTGCATCTCAGTGACAGATCTTAGGCGTGTCCGGTTCTGATCCATATCGAAAATAGTTTTGAAAAGTTTTGGTAAAAGCTGACTTTGTTCAAATTAATCTCTTTACAACTAAGACCAATTTTGGACCAAAGCAGAAAATTTTCAGTACCACAACCTTCAATTTCATTGATTTCAAAACAGAGTTCTCCTACTCTTGCATACAATCGAAGTTGTTTTTTATTACATTCATGAAGAAAACTTGAAAGTACTAATAAAGCAATAAATCTGGGGCATAGTCGAGTCAAGTATCCCTGCGCCCCCTCCTAGAGCTGGTCGAAGCCTCTGATGCCAAGCTAGGCCCAACCTGTGCCTCCTCGTTGAGCTAATCTAAGCACTCGTCAGACAAAGTGCAACTGAAAGTGGGAGCAGGGGCCAGGAGCTCTCTAGTCCTCCATGATGTGGCATATCGGGCAAGTTGTGCACCTCGGACCGGGAAAGCAGCCGGGTACTCCATCCCCTCTGGTGGGCAAATATGATCATGACCAAACTGGCGCAGGAACCGGAACGGAAAGTAAAACACACAGTGGGTCAGACCAATCAACTGAATCCCAGTCTGTCGGGACATGCTATAGCTCATTGCCGGGAGATTGAGCCAAGGACAACGCCAAGCAATGCGATCTGCGGACAAGTTGCACATCCAGTCAAACCACCACCTTTCATCAAGGGCATCAACTAGACGTTGTCGAAAGAAATAGCCTCGAGCCGAATAGGCTGGGCAAGAATCCACAACCTGCAATTTGTCCATCAACCATACCTGGGGAGGGATGAAAAATGAGAGAATAAAGAATAGAGAGATGTACGATGAGAGAAAAGTAAGACAAGGGTTTTGTGAGAAAAATCGAGCCTGAGGGCCGAGTGATGTGAGCAAATACATACGTAAGATGGGGTGGGAAACATTACCTGCAGCAGCAGTGGACTCCCGACAAATCTAGTCGTCTCCCGGCGATGAAACGCATCCAAGCCCATCAGCGTCTCGGCCAGGGTCATGGCAATGCAACTCTTCCCTTCCCTCAAGCCTTGGGTAACTTCAATCAGGCGAATGCTAGCTCCGCCGAAGCCCGAGGAAAGCAGAAAGTGAGACAACAAGCACAAGCAAAAGGCGTGTTGCCGGAAACCTTGCCAATAATGGTTGCTGCGGTCACCGCCGTCAGAGAAGCGATGAATCAAACCAAGGATATCTAGTTCCCCATTACAGGTCAGAGATCGAGCATCATGAGCGGTGAGTCCGCACATCCGCCCCAAGGCCTGGGCAGACCGAAGCGAAACTGGGGCAAGATCTCTTCTTAGCTTTCAGATTCCATCAAAACTTGAAAATCTTCAAGAGTCGGACATACCTCTTGTCCGCCAAAGCTAAAGACATGCGTCACCGGATTCCAAAACCTCACCGCGGCATGGAGGAAAAGAAGGTGCAACGAAGTGCGGCTCAGCGTGAACAATGCATTCAAGCCGAAACCCCGGAAGTTCAGCTTTTCGGAACCATCTAGAGAAGCGATCCAAGCTGTGAGGTTTTCAACAAGAAACGCCTCCATTTCTGATGCAAAACTGAGGTGATTTGAATGAACCATGGAGCTGGGGCTTTTAAAGAGGGAAAAACACTATTCAGGAGGACACGTGTCAAAAATTGGGCGGCTGCAGGGATAAGTGGCCGGCCGGCCACCTTTTCTGGCAGGCCGGCCATTTCCTTTTTCAAAACTAGCCGGCCACCTCCCCCCCTCCATGAAACTGGCCGGCTGACTCCCAAAGGTGGCCGGCCATGCTCCAATGTATCTCCTTGGCCCTGTTTTACCCTCCGAAGGAAAGTTGCAAGCATTTCCATGCAACAGGAGAGTCAAAGGCCTTCATTTCCCTCTGTTTCGGATGCGTTCCGGTGCCCAGATCGTCCGGAGTACACTTTTTTGTTGTTGAGTTTTGTTTATCGAGTTGTTGTTTTGATTATCGAGTTGTCATTTTGCTTATCGAGTTGTTTGTCGAGCTGTCGTGTTTCCTGTTTTTGAGTCATTGCTCTCTGTTTAAGCAATCTTTGTTTAAGTCTTGTTTATTTGCGTTGTCAACACTATTGTATTTTGCTTATCGAGTTGTAAACTTGCTAAGATTCTGTTATATCTTAGAAAGTTAGGTTGTTGCGTCGGTTCACTACCTAACTGGGCAGAATACACAATGCATGTTTCCATTCAATTTCATTTTTGTGCAAAATGATGCGATATGATGCTAAGTGTTTAAAATACAAATACTCTTTTCAAAAGCTGTTTCATTCCATCATCCCTCGTTTGCTACAACATTTTACAGACTAAGGCACAAGTTTTATAGAAAATAATCTGCCTGATAATGTACAAATGTGCTACAACTACTAGCAAAAAGATAAATAAAACGGGAAACAACTGTGTCTGTGCTCTCAGGAGCGAGAATGAGAGGCCCTCCTCGTCCTCTTCTGCGGGACAACCTCTGCATCACCATCATCATCCGGGTCAGAGCTGTCGTCCTCAGGATCCCCCTCAGCCTCGCCTCCACTCTCGGAACCAAGACCGGAGTCCCCCTCCTCAGCAGATGTCTCTGACTGACGGTCTGTAACCTCCTCCTCCTCCTCCTCATCGGGCTCCGCCTCTATAACATGTGCCCTGCGTCTGCGGGAAGACCCTCCTCGAGCTCCTCAGAAAGGCCTGGATGGCCCAGCTCCCTGAAAAGGCCTAGATGGCCCAGCTCCGTGAAAGGGCCCAGATGGCCTAGCTCCCCAAGGAGGCCCAGGTGGCCTGGCCTGCGGCTGAGCGTATACCGGGGGCATCTGAAGATAAAGAGTTCGATTCAAATACATCAGTCCAACTATGTACATCAGATGCAGATACAAGCAGAAACTACATGAAATGAGTGCATGTAAACACAGTGTACAAGTGGAGTGTGTGTCAGATGTGCTCTACACAAATAGTCTATCAATGCAGTAGAAGTCAGCATGTCATCAGAAGTATGAAAAATGCCAGAAAACTAAAGGGTACCTGGATGCCCATGATAGACAACTGTGCCTCCCTCCGCAGGACCATCCCCTCAAGTGAGGCCACCAATCCGATCACCTCCTCCATGTACTCTCGGGGTGGCTGCAAATACGAGCTCATAATCATCAGTGAATAAAGGAATGTCTAAATGTTTGAATGATAGATGAAAAACAATGGGGCATACCAGTGGTGAGTCGGGATCAATGGCGTATCGATCACCGGGCATCGGAGGCTCTAACAGGATCGGAGTCGGAGAGGTGGTCCCATACTGCCACCCCATCAGCTCAGTCGGCATATCCGGCCACCCAGGATGAGGAAGAGTCGGAGGAATCGGGGGAAACGGTCTGCCCCCACCTCTAGATGTACCAGCCCTACTGGTGGAAGAGGCGTCTGCAGCCCGAGCCCGGGCCTGGCTCGAAGATGGCGTACCAGCAGACCTCGTCATCGGGGTGCGAACTCCCGTCAATGGAGGCATCAGATATGTATGACGGTAAGTGGCGTAATCCCCCTCCTCGAGATGCAGCAAAGCATCACTACCCAGCATAGCACCGACTACATCCTGGGAAGAGAGCCTATCAGCAGTCCGCATACTGACTGGGGGCGCTGCGGGAGGGTCCTGAGAATTGTACCCCCATACCTGACGCAGAAAGCGTTCCCCCAGGAACCATGCTCTACCAACCGGTCCTTCGAGCAGGACCCTGTACTGGGAGGTGCCCGATCCTCTGGCATACTGAAATCGGAGACCATCACCCAAGGGCGCCTAGGGCTGCCATGTAATTTGCGGATAACAAGTGCATAAACCAATCAGAAATCCGGAATATGCGGAGCAAGTCAAAGATGAAAATGGAAAGAACTGAGAGTTCTGAAGTACCTCCGATGGGCGCACAGAGTCAAAATACTGTCGCAGATAAAAGAGAGTCTCTCGGGGTCTCGGCCGGTGCTGGCCCTCGAACACCAATGAGTATGGGGTCATGAGGGGCCCTGCCACCTCCAACTCTGGGGCTAACGTCGGGAAATATACGTAGACCCATAACTGAGAAAAGCAGTGCAGAATGTAAGTACAAAGTGCTGAGGGCAAAATACAGACTGTAAAGTGCGCTGTGTGTGCAATATACAAGTAATGAGGAGCAGAAATATAAATCAAGAGGACAGAAAGTACCTCCCAGGCTCTCCAATAACCGCCAAGTAAGTCTCCCTGCCCGCGGGAGGTCGCGCTCATATAGCTGTAAAGGGTAGCCAGGCCGGCGCTACCCCAGTCGTACCGACTGACCTGTGATAGGTCAACCAGAGCGCTCAACAGATACAGCCCAACCGTGTTCCCTCTATCGGCAAACAGAGTAGTCCCAAAGAGGAACATAAGAAAACCACGGGCATGCTGCTCTGTCTCCTCAGGAGTCCTGGGCTCCATCTCCACCCGCCGGAAGTGGGAAGAGAACCAAGTATATCGGACTCTCCCGGAAGCTCTGTCGACAGGCGGGCGGGTCCCCAGTAAATGAATCCAAGCGGCCTCCCATTCGCCCATGTCCTCGTCGTAAGGAATGGGCCAACCTCCTATGTCCAGGCCGGTCAATACAGCAAAATCCAGTGGGGTCATAGTCAAATCCCCAGTGGCGGAGAAATGAAAGGAGTTGGTGGTGTCCCACCATCTCTCCACCAAAGCTGCCATTAGTGTCCTCCTGGCAGGACAACGCGATAACCCAACGCAAAAGGCCCCGAACCCTGCCAGATCTACTAAATCCCGGACAGCCTCCGGGAGCTCAACATACCAATCTCTCACAGCGGTGGAGCCATATCCCCGTACACCGCGAGAACCAACCTGCATTCAGAATGAATACATGTGTCAGTATAAAATGAATGAGCTGTGTGCCAATGCAATGAGTGAACTGTGTGCCAATGAAATGAGTGAGCTGTGTGCAAGTAAATAGACTGCGTGCAAATGCAATGAGTGAGCCGCGTGTTCACAAGTGAAATGTGTGAGTTGTGTGTTCACGACAACAAGTTTGAGCTGTGTGTTCAACTTTCTAGAAACTGTTGGCTGTGTGTTCACCATCAATTTGGACTGCGTGTTCAGAAAATCAGAGTTTGGGCTGTATGTTCTACTCTCAATCAGTGTGGGCTGTGTGTTCACAATCAATTTGGACTGCGTGTTCAGAAAATCAGAGTTTGAGCTGTGTGGTCTACTCTCAATCAGTGTAGGCTGTGTGTTCACCATCAATTTGGACTGCGTGTTCAGAAAATCAGAGTTTAGGCTGTGTGTTCTACTCTCAATCAGTGTGGGCTGTGTGTTCACCATCAACTTGGACTGCATGTTCAGAAAATCAGAGTTTGGGCTGTGTGTTCTACTCTCAATCAGCGTGGGCTGTGTGTTCACCATCAACTTGGACTGCGTGTTCAAAAAATCAGAGTTTGGGCTGCGTGTTCTACTCTCAATCAGTGTGGGTTGTGTGTTCACCATCAATTTGGACTGCGTGTTCAGAAAATCAGAGTTTGAGCTGCGTGTTCTACTCTCAATCAGTGTGGGCTGCGTGTTCACCTTCAATTTGGACTGTGTGTTCAGAAAATCAGTGTTTGGACTGCGTGTTCAACTCTCAATCACTATGGGCTGCGTGTTCACCTTCAATTTGGACTGTGTGTTCAGAAAATCAGTGTTTGGACTGCACGTTCAACTCTTAGTCAGTGTGTGCTATGTGTTCACCTTCAAATTTGGGTTGTGTGTTCGACAAATCAGTGTTTGAGTAGTGTGTCCACTTCTTAACCAATGTGTGCCGTGCGTTCGCAATCAATCAATGAGCCGAGTGTTCAGAAATTCAAGTGTCTAAGTTACATGTTCAGGATGTAAACAAAGTACTATGTCATAGGCTAAACTGTGTGTTCAAGCATGGCAAAGGCACGAAATGCACGAAAAATATAGAAAATGAAGTAAATACCTCTCGTGCCTCATAGGAGAGGTGATGCTCTGGCTCTCGCAGAAGTAGATCTCCAGGTGCTCGATCATCGAAATCAGTAAAGTGACGAAAAATGGCCCGGGGAAGAACATGTACCGGCGGAGCATACCTCCCGGGAATAAAGGGTCGAACCCTCGGGGGCAAATTCATGACATCAAAATCATCCCCGGCACCCGGAGAACCTCCACCATGAGGAAAATTACCCGCCATTTCGGAAAATCTGCAAAAGGAGCAAAAATGAGCAAAAATAAGCCAAAATTGAAAAAAGTCAACAAAAGTCAACTCTCGAGAGATGAAAAAGTCAACAAAAGTCAACTCCCGAGAAAATCTTCCAAATATTGAGACAAACTCACCTCAAGTGGCGAAAATGAGAAAAGAAGCCCCAAAACCAAAATTTAATCGGTTCAAAGTGCTTGAAACTGAATGTTTTCGCGAAAACAACTTGCCTGGGGCCTTGGAAAACGCGTACAGAGCTCAGATCTAAGGGAGAAAATGGTGTGGGAAGCAAGAGGAGAAGATTTCGTGGCTGAGGTTATGAGCTCAAAGTGGGCAGGTGGCCGGCCGGCCACCTTTTCTGGCTGGCCGGCCATTCTCTTTTTGAAAACTAGCCGGCCACCTCCCCCTCTCCATAAAACTGGCCGGCCATGTCCCCCACATGCTCACCTAGCTCTCTACAAATTTTGAGGAAGATTGGAGTTCCCGAGACCTGAAAAAAGTTCAAGGAAAGTGCACTTTCTGTCGCAAAATTACTCCGCCGAAACTTCAGCTTCAAGTTTTGACATGTGTCTCATCATTATTTGTCGAAATCAAAGTGTATCCTTTTTGAATGTGTTGTAGCCTTTCCACGAAGTGGATCGGAGGCCGTGATCGAGTCGCCTCCGCTGAAACGCGCATTTCCTCGCTCGTTATTTCATAACAAACGGGCACCTTGATTTATGCTCGTTTTGCACTATCATGCACGTAACTTGCATTCTCATGAGCATACTTGCATTATTATGCACATTTCTTGATATTGCCATACCTCTGTGCTTGAGCATGCGTTGTCACGCACGTTCCTTTCTCCCATCGCGATGCATTCACTCGCCGGCACTGCGTGTGTCAAACTTTCGGAATCACATTGAATATATGTTGATAGCATATTGTGCTTGTTGAATTTCTCTCTTTTGCAGGCACGATATTGTATGTACGGTTCATTTGAGGCTGGTGCGACCAGACAAATCGCGCAGGTATCGTATCTTCTCCGTGTGAGACGTGGTGAGGATTGAACAATTCTCCGCATTCTTAACTGCATGAAATGTAGTTGTTGCTTTGCATTCTTGCTTAAAACTGTTGCATCTATTTGCGAATACTTGCTTCATTACAGCTTGCTGCATTTGCATGATCATTGGGTTACTTCCGGCTCTGTGCATATCGCTTTGCATTTTGCCCCCTTTGCCTGCGGGCACATCTCTGTTTATCTTGTATGATTGTCTAAGTCTTCGGCCTTGTCAAAAATGGGTCGTCTCTGGGCTTTGACATTCACTACCGTCACTTGTGACTTCCGAGTTCTGTCAAAGAGGGGCAACTGTAGACACCCCATTTTTGACCGACCTTAAGACTCAGACATCATCGATTGAGCGCTCGGTGACGTTGCATGTTGTGCTCGTTCAGAAGTTTCAGAGTCGCGGCCGTGAGCCCTGCCTCCGGACTTCCGAACCCTCTTCTGTGCCTTGCCTCGGTTTGCGAACCAGACTCGGTTTTCTCTGTTTCTTTTCCTGAGGGGAGGGAGAGGTCCCGTAGACCATCTCTCAGTGGCCGTGGGCTACATTTTGTGGCCGTAGGCCATTTTGCCCATTTCGGAGCCCGGTTTCCGATTTTTCGGGACCGTTGGCCATGTGCCTCGGTTCGGGACCGCTTAACCATCTCCGTTTGCTTTGATTTTTGGCATACATCTTGTTTACTCCCTTTTGAGGCACACTGAGGTCTGAGAGACCCACTTCGTGGTCGAATGCCACTTTCGGTGCTTAACAGGCAGTTTTTGGGGCCCCAAACTGCGCGTTCTGGCCCCGAGCATTCGTTTTGCATCGGTTTTCGTTCATTTTTGGCAGGTACCTCTGTTTTATCACTAGGAAGGCCGTAGAAGGGTGGAAGGCCAGCAATTGTTTCAGCAACCAGTTATATTCCTCCAGCGCCCTCCGACGCCCGTTTTTTCCACTTCCAAGCCAATGTTGAACAACCTTGGGCCATTTTCTTGAACTTTTAACCACATATTTGTGTTGTAAACACATGGGAGGACACCAAAAGTTGGTGGCCGGCCAGTAATTCCACCTGACCCTTTTGAACCCTCCTTAAAAATGGCTTGTTCTCTCTCCTGTTTTACAGTTGACAATTTTTAACCACAGGGTTGTGTTGAGGGCATCTGGGAGGACACCTATCTATGGTGGCCGGCCAGAAATTTCACTTGACCTTTTTGACTC
The DNA here is from genome assembly GCF_004153795.1 of Camellia sinensis. NCBI lineage: Eukaryota > Viridiplantae > Streptophyta > Magnoliopsida > Ericales > Theaceae > Camellia > Camellia sinensis. Next base: position 1,081,629 of record NW_021026528.1, read on the forward strand.
TTGGCCGGCCGGCCATGGGAGGTGGCCGGCCGGCCACCTGCAGCTCCAAAAACTAGCCGGCCTCTCTCCTCAGGGTGTATACTTTACAGCTGTATAGCTGTTTTCCCCCAAAAATATATGTATCCGGGGGACAGCTTTTGGGGGAAAACATGGTCCTTTTTCCCCCACCTTTTCCCCTCCATTTCTCCCTCTCCTTGGTCCATATAAACAGCCTCCAGCTTTGGTCATAAGGGTTGGAAGATTTTGCTTCAAGCTTTGCATACATATCTCCCTCCATTTCTCTCTTTCAAGTAAAAACAACCAAGTTCTACCACCTTTTCTTCATCACCACCTAGCATCACCACCACTACTCCATTTTCCAGCAGCTTGGAGAGCTTTCCAGCAGCTAGGAGGCATCACTTCTCAAGCCAAGAAGCAACCAAAGACTTGTCTTCAAGGGTGAGTTCCATTTCCCCCTTTTTTGGTCCATTTCGTGTATCATTTATAAGCCATACATGCTTGCTGTTTTGAGCTCCGTCCCTAACTGAAATTGGCATTATTTTGAGCTCTTTTTCACTTTTGCTTAAGGGCCTCTCACTGTTTGAGGCCCTCTTGATGCACTTGCTTCAATATCCCTCTTGTATGCCATAATCTTGCATAGTATTTTTGGCCTATATGTGATCTGTTTTGGAGTATGATGTAAACTATAGATAGGCTTATTTTGAGCCCTTCTTCAACATTGAAGAAGGGCTCATCACTGTTTGGGACCTCCATGTGCCACTTGCCATTATACCCCTCTTTGGTCCCCATTTTTGTATGATTTATTAGCCTATTGTGCTTCTATTTTTGGGCCTTTTTCAGAACTGAAAACAGTCCTATTTTGGCCTCCTCTTCATGTTTCATTGAGTGTATTTCACTGTTTGAGACATCCTTTATATACTTTGTGTAATATCTCTCTTTTTTGGCCATATTTTGCATGATATTTTTGGCTTGCATGCATACTGTTTTGGGTCCGGCCATCAACTGTAAAATGCATTATTTTTGGCCCCTCTTCAATGTTGTTGAAGGGCCCATTTGTGTTTAAGGCCAGAAACCTTTACTTGCTTCTTTGTCCACCTTTTGGCCCATTTCTTGCATGAGAGTTTAGCCATACCTGTGATGGTTTTTGTGGTCTTCCATAAACTGTAAAAGATCATGTTTTGGGCCCCTCTTCAACTTTGTTGAACGGCCCTATTCTGTTTGGGGACAGCAGCTGTGAGTTGCTCCTTTATCTCGCATTTAGGGCCATTTTTGCATGCTAGTTTTTCCCTATTTGTGTTTGCTGTTTGGCCATGCTTTGAACTGTAAAAATGCTTATTTTGGGGCTGCCTTGCTTCTTTATTTTCATTCCATGTACCAATTATGCATGCTTTGTATAGCTATAAGCCATTTTATGTGCCTAGTTTTGCATTTCGGGAGAAATTCCATGCATCAGGTATCATTTCGCCTTGTTTCGAGGATGTTTTCCCCCTCATTTTGCTACTGATTTTTTCATATTTTCATATCATATTCCATGTCTTTGCCATGTCTCATTAGAGTGGCATTTCGGTGCTTGAGGGTCGGTCCTCGGTTTGCGTGCACGTGTGCACGCATTCCGAGTTGTCTTGTTTTCATCTAAATGGCCTCTTATGTAAGTGTGGCTGAGGCTCTCTCATGTCGGTGTAAGCCCATTATTGCATTACATATGCCATTTCATCCATAGCATTGTGTATGCTTGGTTGCATATTACCTCGTGCAGCGTGTATGCCATTCCATGACATTGTGTATGTTAGGATTGTATCTTAGTTGCATTTCATGCATGTCATGCATATTGCATCGTGTCCGGGATAGGAGTTAGCCTGGGCACGGGAAACGAGGCGCATTTCGTACTCCGAGTGACGGAACGTGTCTCAATTTCCCAGTCACCGACACTCCAGATTATCCATGATGGAGTTAGGTTTTAGCTGTGTTTTCATGTGCATTCATCCTATATTGAATTGTGCAATTTGACTCCTCGGCCATCATGCATCGATATGCGTGATTGGTGGCACGAGGATCGAGGCATGCATATATTTGTGAAAATACATTGTTATGCCCCTTTCCTGCTCTCTGTTGCAGCAAATCAAGAATCAGCGGTCTTCCGAGTCTTGGCACGCATTTCAAGAACAGGTGCAAACAGAGGCTAATTGGGGCATCGTCATGGATTTCCGCGCAAAGGCAACCCGGGCATGCATCATTCATCATCCGGAATGGAATCAAGGCAGTCCTTAGCTTGCATGTCAGTTTATTTATTTTCTTAGTTAATTTGTTAATTAATTAGGAATTTGTACATTATTTGGACTGTAATATTTGGACTGTACTATTCTTTTATTCGGGACTGTAATTATTTATTTGGGACTGTATATTTATTCGGACCCTCTGCGCGAGGGCACAACTGTAATAAGTGTGCGTGTGTGTGTTGTATGTCTTCCAACCCCGCGTCTTTCTTCCCTTTTATTTACCCACTTATGATGGTTAGATTAGGGCATGTTTCAATTAGCATACAGTATGACAGCATGTTTGCATCATTCATTTGTTTTGCATGCACCGGGCTCGGCACATCATACTAACTGCATTGTACTTTCAATTCCAAAATTGAATACATGTTAGTTGTAGCATTTCATATGCATGTTTAGAATAGCCGAGCCTACTATAATTACATTTTTGCATATGTTGCATTTGGCATTTCTGTATACTTAGGATTATGCATGATTTCTAATGTAGTTTCTGTTTTGGCTTGGAATACTCGGTGAGTTTTTATGCTTTAGCATCCTTGCATGCGTGTGAGTGACTGCCATGAATAGCATGCTTACCATGAGACTAATTGCTTATGTGATATAACTGCCTGAATGCCTGTGGGTGAAGGTTTGGTTACTTGGATTGGAATAAATCATCAACTGTTTGTTTTAAGCCCACTAGATAGTGGTAAAACCATTTTTTCTAAGCCCACCTGCGGGTGGCAAAATCTGCATTTTAAGCCTACTTGCGAGTAGCAAACCATCTTTCAAATAAACAAGCATGAAATGTTTTGTTCCAATTCGGGCGACCCAGTCTATACTTATATGTTGTGTGCATCACATAGTAACCTAGGCTAATAACCGGATTAAGGACACACAAAGTTTTCAAAAATATATATCATGGTTAGTAGAGGCCGATCTTTGATCGGGCGAGCGGGGGTGCTCACGAAGTGACCTTCCCCAATCGTACCCAAGTTCCCGAGCCGAGGCAACTTTGGTGATGACGGACACGTGGCCTTAGGCAAACGAGTCAGGGTTTCCTAAATTTCCCAAAATAAAATATTTAGGTGGCGACTCCGTATCTGGCAAAGTAGTCCATGTTTGGCACTTCTTTCAAAATCTGTTTTCTCAAAACGATTTGCCGGATTTGGACTCTTTGGTTCAGATTTAGAACCGTGACAAATTTTAGAGTCCTGAGCTGTAATGACCCCAAATGAACAGAATGGGACTCACCCTCCCGGGAGCGTTCGGGGACGTCTACAATCCCTTAGGTTGTAAACCGTCGTTCGAGCATGTTTTAGGTCTAGTTTTGTGAAGCTTGTGTGCTTATTTTGCCATGCTAGAGGTCTGTCCATAGTTGTTTGGGTCGGCCATGGCATGCTTTATATGCCCCCTTCGCATTTTGGCTTGTTGGCCTCAAGTGTGTGAGTATGTAGCATGCACTACTTGTTTTATTCTAATGATTTGGCATCATTTATAGCATCATTACAATCCCTTTGACATGCTTGTATGCTTCCTTTGGACACCTCTTTGAAGCTTTGGAAGCTTGTCTTGCATGCTCCATGTTTTGGTCATTGTGCATGCTTTTGATTTTGAGCCATTTAGATACCATCTAGGTGTCCCTTGGGTGTTGTTTAGGTTTGCACTAGACCTATTTTAAGTCCTCTTAGCCTTGTAAGGCTTGGTTGATTTAGTTTTGGTTTAAGCCTCTTGGCTTGCCTTGGGCTTTTGGCTTTGTTTGCATGCCTTGTTTGTCTTGTTTAATTGGCTTAATACCCTTTGTAACATGATTTTCAATGCTTACCTTGCATGCCATTAGTCCATTCTTATACCCTCTTGAGTGTGTTTGAGAATTGCTCTTTAATGCTTAAGTGTTGGTCCTTGTGTGCATGAGTGTTTGCATGCCATTTAGCCCTCATTTCATAGCACTTTGGCCACTGTTTTTGGGCCTAATTAGAGCTGCTCATATCATGTTCAAGTCTCCCCTTTGTTTGTTTGCATGTTTGCCTCGTATACTTGCTTGCATAATCGCATGAATGCGTTGCATTGCCATGTCGCATCCTTAGCTCACATGCCTAGGATTGCATTTCACTTGCATGCATGCTTGGCCTCTTGAAATGTTTGTGATAGAGGTTGAGTCTCTTTGGTTTGTTGGTTTGCATTACATTTGACACCAAAGTGTGCACACTTGGTCCCTTGGGCCATCACGCATGGAAATGCGCGATTGATGGTCCGAGAACCAAGGAGCATGTTCCTTTGAGTCATTACCATGATAAGGGACATGATTGGTGCATACATTGCTTGAATTGTATCGCCATGCTCTGCCTTGCTCTCTGTTACTGTCAATTGCAGGTTCTGCAGGAACTCTCTGCCGATCGGCAGTTCCAAGTGCCGACCGGCAACCCTCCCTCGGCCGAAGGCTTCACAAATGGCCAGTGACCACATGCCACTGCCGGTGGCAATCCTATTCAGCTGGTGGTGTCCCCCAAGGTCTAAGGAAGCAGTCCTGAGACTTTGGAAGTCTCCAGAGGGGTATATCAAGGAAACCAGAGGCAGCCTAGGCATGGCAGTGCACTTCCAAGTAGGACCGAGCATGCACTGCATCGAGTTCTCTCCCCGAGGCGGTTTACTGTTTTTCATAACTTAGTTAGTTTGTTAACTAATTAGGTAATTTGTAATAATTAATTAGCTCGCGAGTTAGTTAATTTGTAATATTTATTCGGTCCCTCCAAGCGAGGACAAATCTATAATAAGTGTGGGTGCGTGTGTGTGCATGTCTTCCAATCCCCACTTCTTTCTTCCCTTTTACTTACCTGCTTTGATGGTTAGTAATAGGGCATGTTTAATTTAGCATACCTTATGCAATGCATGCGTGCATCCATACATTTGTCTCGCATGCACCGGGCTCGGTACATCATGCTAACTGCATTCATACTTCAATTCCAATTTGAATACGTGCATCAATTGACTGCATTTCACATGCCATGCTTAGGTTAGCCGAGTCTATCGTCAATGCATCCTGTATGTGTTGCATTAGTCAAATTCGACATGAACTAGGATCACGCATGTTTGCTAACTAGTTTATTGTTTTGGCACGGAGTACGATGTAAGTATTTATGCTTTAGCATCTCGCATGAGTGTGAATGCTATCATGACAGTATGCTTGCCATGCGGCTAAATGCTTATATGATAAACTGTTTGGATGCCTGTGGGTGAAGGTTGGATTGTCTGAGTTGGAATAACTCGTTGAAATCCGTGTTTTAGCCTACTTGCTAGTAGCAAATCCCAAAGTGTTTTTCCAAAACAAACGGATATGCAATGTTTATTTCCAAATTAGGCAATCTAGTCTATACTTGTTTGCTGTGCGCATAACATAGTAATTCTAGGCTAATAACCGGAATAAGAACACATAACGTTTTCAAAAACGGATATCACGGTTAGTAGAGGCCGATCTTCGGATCGGGCGAGAGGGGGTGCTCATAGCTGACCTTCCCCAATCGTACCCAAGCTCCCGAGCTGAGGCAACTTTGGCGACGACGGACACATGGCCTTCGGCACCGAGTCAGGGTTTCCTAAATTCCCCCATTTTAAAATATTTAGGTGGCGACTCTGTATCTGGCAAAGCAGTCCATGTTTGGCACTTCTTTTCAAAAATATGTTTCTCAAAACGATTTGCCGGATTTGAACTCTTCGGTTCAGATTTAGAACCACAAACAAAATCGAGTCCGAACTGTAGCATGAGGCCCACGGGTGCGTCTACAATGCCATGTTGTCTAGAATGTGTACCTTTAGTTTTCTTTGATGTAATTTTTGGCTCATTTGGTAAAAGATACTAATCTTTATGATATGCTTAGTAGGCAGGGATGAAGTATGGCATGCCCTAATTGTTGTGATAAGCAATGCTTCTAACCTCCATGGATATACTGTACGGTCTCTCTACAAAGCAATCCAAATATCAGGTGATCAAGCTCTTCGACTTTTTTTTCTGTATTAGGATAAGAGATTGTTACAGAAGTTACATCACCTTGAATAGTTAAGTGGAAAATTGTTTTGATATCTTTCTCAGGAAAGTCTTGTTTGAGTGGCCATTTGGTACATTGGAGAATATGGTGAAATGTTAGTCAATAATACTGGAATGCTTGGTATAGAAGAACCAATCACTGTAAGTTTACCTATGCAAATTTTGCTTAATTTGGATTTTGTTGTGGTTGATCTCCATTAATCTGGTGGTGACATATGCTATAACTAGAAGGCATTATTCACGCAAAGTTTTCAATTTTGAGTTTTGTCGCAATACTCTTCAAAGTTTGAATTGGAGTTTCTAAATGGCTAAATGACACGGTTTTGAAATGTGTAGTTTAAAATAAAAATGTGTTATTTTAATATTATTTTGTTTTTATTTTTAAACCTTTGCTATGGTTTTGACTACAAAAAGATTATTGGAGAGAAAGAATGGCAGTGTTCGAATTTGGTAACGACGATGCTGAACCCTTTCTTAATGTTATTTCTCATATTCCGACCTCCGAGCTTATAATTGTGTGATTAACTTGTAGGCGCGTGTTATAAAAAATTCTAGATTTGGATTATCTAATTTGAGCTACTTTGTTTTGCAAGCATGGTTAAGTTCACCCATTAACTTTAATTAATTAAGAGGATGGTTTGACTGAATTTGACCCAAATAGGGAAAATATGTTTGATTGTCTCAGATTTTCTATTTTGGCTGTTTAAATTATGATGTCTCCTCTATCTCTTATCTTTTGTTAGCTTGCTTCCTAAACTTCGAAGTTCATCCATTAACTTAGTAGCATGCTTATATACTCTTAATTTTTGTAGGATCAAAATAATGTTAAATGCAAGTTGTTACATTGAGAGGGGACAAAGTTGGTGATTTATGATTTGTAGTTATACTTTTTTGATGTTTAAAGTCGTATTTTAGAGATTAGTAAATTTTATTATTTGGATACTTTTCTTGGTTTGTATATTTGAAGTTGTTATCAACTTGATATGATAGAAGTTGAGGATGGAAGTTAGCATGCAGGTTGTTTGATGTACGGATATTAGATTTTTTTACTTACTTCATAGTTGTTGCTTCTGCTTGGTTTGTTCACAGGTTGCATTTTATAAGCTATTGTCTACATACTGTTAGACAGAGTTATATTCTTGTAAATATATTATATATTAAAAATAACCTTCTACAGCATATAAAATTATGACATGCAAAAAAATGCCTTAAAAGATTATATACGACATAAAAAGTATGTCATAAATATATTAAAAATGACCTTCTACGGCATACAAAATTATGTCAGGAAAAGTGTGATAATTTATGACATGCAAATTATGTCGTAAATATTATATACAGCATACAAAGTATGCCATAAATATGTTAAAAATAACCTTCTACGGCATGCAAAATTATGCCATGGAAAGTATGATGATTTATGACATGACAAAAATGTCATAAAAAATTATATACGACATATATAGTATGTCATTAATGTTTAATTTGTTACTTTTTATAACTTTACCTGTATGCCGTGAATGATGCTCAACTTTCCACGGCATGTCATATAATGACATTTGTGTGCATGCCGTGAAATAGTTTTTACGACATGCATTGCAAGTCATAAAAATTCAATTTTGTTGTAGTGACAGCCAATAAGCTTTTCACTTCTTGTAGTTTTAACCAACCAACCAACCCTTATCAATAATCATGTGCCTCCATCTGTCCAAGAACCTCAATGGAAAAACAAATTAATTAACATAATTTACTCTAAAAAATGATAGTATGTATACAAGCAGATAAAAAGAACCAATGTTTCATTTCTCCCTCATTTTAACACTCAAATTTGTAAAATTCACATTCCCTCCAGCTCCGCTACGAGTGGCACGATGGAATTCATCCTCAATATAAAAGTTCAAGGGTGACAAACCTTCCTGCATATACAAAAATCAAGATCATATAAAACCTTTCACCTTTCAAAATCAAATTCATAATCCAATTTTTTACAAAGAAAAAAAGTTGAAGAAAGCAACAGAAATGTTACTTGAAATAGTTTCCATCGCCACTGCTACCCCCACCGCCACTGCCATCAAGTTTCACTCTGGGAGATCCTTCCTTCTCTAGACCACGGCATATCATGATCTGTAGAAAAACCAAAATGAGGATAGAATGTGGGATAGAAAATGTACTTTTACGATATCAGTCAACATAAATATCATCTATTTAACAGTAGCATACTGTTGTTCATGTTTTATACGAGGTTCATAAGTAGTTAGGGTGATTTTATGCATCATGGATGAGTCAAATTATTTTATCTATAGATTTTGAACTTCCCATATCTGTGTTAGTGTAAGAATCCATGCTATACTTGACACTTACTCATAATCAATGAAGAGGGATTGTTCAAATTCAATCCCAGTGTGTAGAATAATTATTGGACTAATACCATTCCCATTTTCCTAATTTTGCATTGTTATTCATGCAAATGACTAGTATATACCTAACATATTGGAATATAAGCTCTTCCAATAGTTAGAATTTCCGAACTCTGCATTTGTTTTTTGATAACTAGGTGGCCAAGCCAATTTGCGCGTATCTCAACTAATCTTAGAACCTTGAAGGTAACTACCAAGCAAACCTTCAATGACCTTAGGATAACTCGAACTCAAGACTTTGGATATACAAATGCCTAGTCTATCATCCCCTGCATATATGGCAATATAAACTCTTTCATCGGTTAGAAGAACTCCATACTTGGCAATGTAACTACAACATGGACAGCACATGAATATGTCTACCACAATATAACAATAAAACACACACCATAGTACAATATAGTATGAGAAAAGGGAAGACAAATTTACTTTATTCGTCTAGTCCCACAAAAAAGGTAAATGATTGGATTTTTTTGTAGTTGTCGTGTAAATTGGGTCCACTTTTCCTTTCCATTTTAATGGTTACGATCTTCTTTACTAAGGACATAAGCATATAAACATTAGAAATAACTTATCAGCAACAACAAAACAAAACCTTACTTTGTCAACTTTATTTCCAACAAGCATCTTGCAATTCTTATTGGAGTAAAGATCTACTTCTTTAGTCCATACATCCGATAAGTTTGTAAAGGTTTCCCTCCGCGTTACATCATAAACTATGGATCAAGGAAGGAGAATTGCATTAATTCAATTAACGAAAATCGTGGGAGGATAAAAGCAGTCAAAAAAATTATAAAATAAATTACATAAGCTAAATCTTTACAAGAGGATGAGTTGATGTCAACTAATTCAAGAAAATAAAAAACTAATTCTAGAAAATAAAGTTTGCCTTGCATCCCTACGATATTATATGGTTGACGGCTTTACCAAGAAGAATCACTTGGGCTGCTCTATAGTAAGAGCTTATCAATGTCCTGAACCTCTCTTGTCCAGCTGCAACATATAACACCGAGTTTAGAAGCCAATCACAATTTGTCTACAGAAAAAAAAAATTCACATTTCCAATGTGTCAACGAACGTAGCGGTGCACAACCTTAAATATTGTATGAACATTTCACACATGTATGCTCTCTCTCTCTCTCTCTCATCATCATCATCATCATCATCACCATCATCAATGTGTTTCTTTCCCCCTCTCCTTTTGGCGATTCTGATAAAGAGTTTTCGATTTCCAAATCTAAACTACTTTTGACTCTTAAGAAGAGGGGGATGAGAACCAACAGAATGAACATGGCATTTGATTCAATGAAAGAAGCTATAAATTGCACTCTTTTGGATATACCTCACCATCACATGAATTTGAGTTTAACCCATCTGGGGTATAAGTGCTTAATTTATTAGCGACCACAAAATGATTGTTTGACAATGGGTGATAATGTTGTCACATTTTTTTCGAATATGGTTCTAGCCTTGTATGCGATGGGAAAATAGTTTGTTCGATCATTCATTTCCATTCCACTTCAGTCCGATCCAATGAATGTTTCCCTTTCTAGCCTTTATTCTTATACAAAAAGGAACAAAGAGAAAAAAAAAACATCAAACATTTCAAACAACATAGCACAAAAGAGACATCTTTGTTAAATCAAATGGTGTGAATAATTTATAACCAACAACACGAAGACAACTAAATGATGATCATGTAATGACTGTAATCATGAAAGTCCTATTAAAACCAGGAATTGAATTCTCATTTGGAAAATAAGACGAAAAACAATATAGATAGATATTTATGGCAACTTATTATCAGTGTCCCAAATGGTTAGCTTCAATTTTTTTGCCCCCAACCGTTAGATATTTGATTTTAAAATCCACACCTGGTCACAGTTGAGTAAGATGGGGGAGAAGAAAAACATAATTAGATATAAAATAGAATTTAAAAAAAAAAATCTTAGCCCCTCATGTATAACTCTTGATTTATTAAATCAATTTTAATAATATGTTCCAAACATTATAATTTCACTCATAGAAAAGAACCATAATTCAGATTGTGTTAGAGACACACACATGCAAAACCATAATTCCATAATTCATAGAAAAGAACCATAATTCACATCAAAAACCATAATTCATAATTCATAGAAAAGAACCATAATTCCATAAACAAAACGACAGACACACACATGCAATCATCATCTAGCGAATCAAAATGCCAAAGAATTTTAACTTGAAAATGTTATCCAATTTTTCCCTCTAAAATTATATATATGCCCTCTTAAAAAAAATTTAGTAAATATATTAGGCCCACCAAAAAATTGAAATTTTTAAGCAAAGTCACATAAAGAACCACAGCAAAAAACCTTGAACGCACTTTGAAATTATGGAATCATAAAATTAATGGTCAAATAAAAACAATATTGTCAACAAATCATGATCTGAACAAAACTTTTCCACAGATATTTAAAAGAGCTATTTGAAATTTGCAGATCTGATCACAGACTAAAAAACTCCAACAAATTACCCAACAAAAATCGATTATACAAAAAAATAATAATAATAAATCTTTTTCCAAACCCGATCCACCATGAAATTTACAGATCTATAAGAAACTACAACGAATTAGCCAATAAAAATTGATCAAACATAAAAGCATAAACCTTTTCTTATACATGATCTACCACGTATCTAATTTCGACCAGATCTAGCAAATAATAGAATAAAAAAAAAAGAAAAAAATTATGAAATCAAAGATCTAGAGAACAGATTTGATACCTTACGGACTTGAAAATCAACGTCCCAACCTAAACACAGTCTCTTTTTGGGACGACGATCCATGTGCATGTGTGGAAACTCGATCACACATTCTATCTCCACGATCGAACACACAGATAGATCCAAACAGAGTTTAGAGAGAGAGAGAGAGAGAGAGAGATTTGCAGAGAGATCAAAAAGAGAAGAAGAGAATCGAAGAATGATAATGATCTGATCTGAGATGAAGAGAAAGAGAGATCGGTCGTACCTAAGATGAAGAGCAAGAGAAATCGATCTGGTTCAAAAATGATGTCGATTTTGGATCTGCGATTTGATGAAGAACAAATAAAAATCGAGTTCAAGTTCTATGAAGAATAGCTAGAGCAAAGCCCTCGAGCGACAAAGATCAATAAAGAAGAGCTAGAGAGTTCGACTGCGGGAGAGAAGAGCAGTGTGAGAGAATGAGATCTGTGAGAGTGAGATATGAGTGTAAGAAGGAAAGAGACGGATTATTAGAGCAACTCCAACCACACTCTCTGCTTTTCACTAGTTAAAGTACAAAAAAATACACTCTTTATTGTGTTTTCCAACCATACTCTTTATTTTAACTAATCATTTAAACTAACTTAATTAATTTTTAAAATAAAAAAATACTAATTGTTGATATTTTACTAATATAAATTTACAATAATAATAAATTTGCCCACACAAACATACAAAACCTGTAGAATGAGGAGAAAAAAAAATACAAAATACAAAATACAAAATAAGTTATTCCGTAATTCATCAAACAGAATTAAAAAAAAAACATATAAAATTGCTACATACATATATATATATATAATATAAAATTCTAAATCCAAGACATAAATATACAAAAATTTAAAATATATACATACATAATTATTTGGAGAGCCTCTGGGGTTCTTCAATTGTAGCTACCAAAAAAATAAGATGGTAAAGTAGCTAGCCCATTAAAACTCAAAATTAAATTTACATTAACTAAAATACCTAACAAATCTTATTTAATTACATGGAACGAAAACATGGTGCTTTGTTCTTATACACTAAAAAATGACATATTTTTTAAAACGATGCTGTATGAACGCCGTTGTATGCCAATTTTCTTGTAGTCAAATTAGGGTTCGCATTATTCAAAAGTCATGAAGACTTTTCCCTAGTCAGAGTTGTTGATCATATCCTCGAGTGGAAATCGTATGTACGGCTTCAATTAAAAGTTGAACAATCACACTAGCAGTCATCCGTGTTCGCACGAAATTTTACAAAGTAAATAATTATGAAAAAAATAATTATTATTTAGTTCTATTTTTTAATCGTTTTTTAAAGGTCTTCTATTTTTAAAACAGTACCGTTTTGCCTAACAACAAAGGCGACGTTTAAAAAACGCCGTTAATTATAAAAAAATGTGACGTTTAATTAAACGTCGTTAATTAAACGCCGTTAAATCCTTACTTTCCTGTAGTGTCTCTACTTTTCACTAACTAAAGTATAAAAAAAATTACACTCTTTATTTTACCTAATTACTTTACCTATTGTGTTCTTCAACTACGCTCTTTATTTTAGTTAATTATTTAAACTAACTTAATTAATTTTTAAAATAAAAAAATACTAATTGTTGATATTTTACTAATATAAATTTGCAATAATAATAAATTTAATTAATTTTTAAAATAAAAAAATACTAATTGTTGATATTTTACTAATATAAATTTGCAATAATAATAAATTTACCCATACAAACATACAAAACTTGTAGAATAAGGAGAAAAAAAAATACAAAATACAAAATCAAATATTCCGTAATCCATCAAATAAAATTAAAAGAACATATAAAATTACTACATACACACACACATACACATATTTATATATATATATATATATAATATAAAATCCCAAATTCAAGACATAAATATACAAAAATCTAAAATATATACATCCATAATTGTTTAGAGAGCCTCTGGGACTCTTCAATTGTAGCCATCAAAAAAATAGGATGATAAAATAGCTAGCCCATTGGAGCTCAAAATTAGACTTATATTAGCGAAAATGCCTAACAAACCTTATTTAACTATTCCCTTGAAGATGCTCTAAGACAACCAAAACTAAAATAACAAAAGTATACTAAAATTATAATTAATCAAAATGACTAACATTAAATAATAGAATCCTATTTTTTTATTTTTTTTTTAATCAATAGGAGATATTACATTAGCCATGTCACACAATATAATGAATTAAAAAATTAATTTTAATTTCTGCTATATTCAGTTAGTGGTTAAAGAATTTTACATGCTATTTGTTTTTTTTTTCTTTAATTTTATATTGATTCACTAAACATAAATAGGTTCGAAAATGCATTAAAGTTGAACTGACAAATATAAAGAATATAAATATGTAAATTATTCCAAAAAAACCTAATATTTTTAATATGAGATCGCTTGCATTTGCTCAACCTCTAAATCTACATAAAAAAGACAATTAAAATTTCTTTTGTTGTTTAGGTCTTGAAAGAAATGGGTGTTGGACAATCTTCACTGTAATTAATTAATTCAGTTTGTGTACTTAACAATAACCAGAATATAAAAGAAATAAAGAAAATGAGAGAATTTGTTTGATTACAAAAATCAAACTCGAAATAAAAATAAATAAATAAAAACATATTTTATTTTGTTACAAAAACAAAATTAAAATCTGATTTAAATAAATAATAATAACACCGAAAATAAATTAATTAACTTACTTGATTAATTCTTGAATAATAATCTGATCAAGTCCAATGTTTGACACTGTGTCCTTAAGACAGATTCGTCCTCTCCACAGTGCTTTCAGAATGTGGACGCCTATCTCCCAAGATGAAATGATCAACTACAAACAATAGCAGCACTACAAATTGTTTGCCTTACGAACACACTAAGTGTTTACACTCTTTCTTACAAGGAAAAATAATAGAATAAATGCAGCAAAATGCAGAGACGAATTTGCAACAAGGAATGACGAAAATTGATGATAAAAAACAAATGAGAGACTTGTCTATTTATAGGAGAAATTATGGCTGTTGGGTTTGAATTAAACAGGTGCAAAACCTGTTTGAACAGGTATGAAACCTGTTCAATTTGAATAAACAGAAACAAACCTGTTGGATTCAAATTTGAACAGATAAAAACGGGAAGGGCCCTGTTTGGGTGTACACTAAAACCGGACCAGTTTATTTCCGGAATTAATTTGAATACTGGATTTTATTTTACCAAAAAATAAAATTAATTCAAATGAAATGTTTTTGGCCCAAAAAGATAGGTATTGTGTCCGGCGGGCGCGTGTGGTGATTTTTTAGTCCAATGGGTCTAGCCCATTTTGCCCATAACCTCCCTCTCTAAAACACTTGGGTACCCCTTCGGGCACACCCCAAGTACCAAACCAATGCCTTATAAATCCATTCAAAACTTTCCACCAAATCAATGTGGGACAAGCCTTATTCAAACCTTTAAGGATTTTTCACCAAAATTCCATTTCCATCGAGCATACTGTAACGACCCTAAAATGCGTATAGAAAGTTATCCTTATTTAATTAGGGGTTAATGTGTTTTCTATTGGAATTGAAGAACTATCTGTTGGGTTATGCCTTTGAAACCGGAATTGGTGACCTTTACCGAACAATCTGAACTTTTTCCCTCCGCTCGAGCGGAGTAGTTGGCGCTCGAGCGTACTTTTGGGGTTCCCAGCAATTTTGCAGACGGCTTGAGATTCTGAGGGTTGTAAATTTCCGCTCGAGCGTAGAATTGGTCGCTCGAGCGGGAGGCTTTGTTGGTCTGTACGCTCGAGCGCAAGGTTGGGCGCTCGAGCGGGTCTCCAGGTTGAATTTGAATTTCTGAGACACGTGGGTTCATTTTTGACATTTTTATTGGTATGTTTGGAACCTCCTCATTTTATTTTGGGGTCTTGCTTGATGTGGTAATATGATGGTAAAGTAAGATTGGACCAAAAACTTTAATTCGAATAATTCGTCTACGATCAGCCGGCACTCTTTTGCCTTTTTCTTTCGTCACACTTTGAATTTGGATGTGAGGTTAGAACCATTGGAAAGCTTATCTTCGGGGCTTCAATTTGACCACAAGAATGACCTAAAACGGAGTCCGGATGGGAGAGTTATGCCTGTTTGAAGTTTTGGAATCTGTGCTGAGAGCATGTACGCTCGAGCGGGAATAAGGACGCTCGAGCGGGTTTCGCGAGTACAGCAACTTAAAAACGGGATTTTTAGATCATTTCTTACATTTTTCTTTTCCCCTCTTCTCTCCTCTCTCCCTAGGTCCGAAAACCCTAGGATTTTGATCCCAAATCCTCACCATTTCTCTAAGTTTTGATCAAGATCTTCCACCAAGGAGTGAAGAAGGCAAGAAGATCAACATTTTCCACCGATGGAATTCCGAAATTATGGAGGAATCTCACCAAAGCTTGCTTGATTCTTGAGGTATGGAATCTTGGGAGTTAAATTAATGGGTTAAAATGGTGAATTATGAATCCTAGGTGTATAATCAATGGGAAATATTGGAATAAAGTAATGGGTTAATAAGTTTGATTTTCTTCTTGCAATTTCAATATTTTCTTGAAACCCTAGGTTGATTAATGATGATAACCAACGATTTGGCCCAAATTGAAGGTAGAATAATGAAATTGAGATATTGAATTATATATGTACAAGTTTAATTGGAATTTAGAAATGTTTGAAAATTATGTTTAAAATTTGCGAATGAACTTTGTTATGAACGTTGTAATTCATGCTATAATGTAAAGGAAAACTTGGGAAAATAATCTATCAAGGATATGGAAGACATGAATTCGGTTGTGGAATGTTGAAAGGAGATTCAAGGATTTAATTTGAATTATGTTGAATTGCAAATTGATGTGTAATTTGGTATAAAGAGAATTAAACAAGTTAAGAACGGAATAATTATATGTAACCCGATTTCTATGTGTATTATGACTTGTGTAGGGTCAGCTACAGGGGCGGACCAAGCACCTGAACACTGTGAGTAGTAGTACAAAAATGTAAATTTTATCTACTGTTGACAATTATTGTCACTAATGCTCTGTTCCTTGTAAGTGTTATACGAACATTTATGACAATTGGAAAGCAATGTGAACTTATATGAACGCTGAAAGATTCGCGTACGTTGGTATGATTTTGGAATCCTTACGTTCTGTTAATGACGAATATTAGCCATTTGTTATTTATCAGCATGCTATGTTATTTCTTAAAGAATAAGTGGAACCTATGTTCATCCTTGAAGAATGATATTTGTGTGAATCTAAGATTATGTTACGAAGGGACCCAAGATCGTTTAGAATCTATGATATGAATGTAAAGATTTACCATCAGTATGCAACCCACATAAGAATATGAATTATTCTATTTTGTTAAGCGCATGATAATGATATGATATAACAAGAAATGCTCTGTTTTCTATTAACTTAATGAATGATTATTCATATATGTAGAAGTATTCACATCATCTTTAGCACAAGGCCCTTACCCAGGGGTAATAATACCGTGGTTCAAATAATTAAGTTACAAGTTTACGTATGTTCTAAGTTTAAGTCTGTTATAAGTTTACGTATGCTATAAGTCAAGAATGTTACAAGTTTATATATGTGACAAGTTCAAATATGTACAAGTTTAAGTAAGGTTACAAGTACAAGTATATACAAGTTTAAATGTGTTACAAGTTTTCAAGTTTAAGTATGTTATAAATTCAAGTATGTTACATGATGTAGTGCAATTGTAACGACCCCAAAATGCGTATAGAAAGTTATCCTTATTTAATTAGGGGTTAATGTGTTTTCTATTGGAATTGAAGAACTATCTA
>NW_021026528.1:1098997-1114033 GCF_004153795.1 Camellia sinensis
ACAAGTTTTGTGGGAGTTCCAATATGTCAATCTCAATTTCTTGATTTTTTGATTTTAAAAAAAAAAACCTTAGCATTTATTAATTTTCTCACAACCCCCAAGCCTTACTCTTATAATAACACTTTAATGCATTAAAAATAAGTATAAATTTTTTTTTTTTTGAAAAGTCCAACACATATGAATTCTTTAAAAAGTCCCAACACATATAATTATTATCCCTCATAATAACACTTTAATGCATTAAGAACAAGCATAAAAAAAATTTTCTTGAAAAGTACAATGCATATGATTCTTATCAATATTTTAAACTTTAATATAATCTATACTATATATTAAGCAAAAGGAGGTTTCTAACCGCCAAGGCCTGTGGCGGCTCCAATATGCCAATCCTAATTTTTTAATTTTTTGCTTTTGAAAAAAAAAAATTTAACCTCAACATTTATTAACTTATCTCAACCCACAAGACTTTTTGACTTCTCTCATAATTATTGCAGTACTTTTTTCAAAACAAATAATTTGTATATTAAAAAAAATTTAAAACAAATATAAATATATATCTATATCTATATCTATATCTATCTATTTATTTATATCTATCTCTAACCCACAAGTTTTGTGGGAGTTCCAATATCTCAATATAAATTTCTTGATTAAAAAAAAAATCTTAGCATTTATTAATTTTTCACAACCCCCAAGCCTTACCCTTATAATAACACTTTAATGCATTAAGAATAAGTATAAAAAAAATTCTTGAAAAGTCCAACACATATGAATTCCTTGAAAAGTTCCAACACATATGATTCTTATCAAATATTAAACTTTAAATATAATATAAAAAAACAAGACATTTAATTCATTGAAAAGTACAACACATATGACTATTATCAAAATATTAAATTTTAATATAATATAAAAAAGAAAAAAAGAAGAAGACATTTAAAAATTACAATTGACATATATATCCCCTATCAGCATTTATGACCTTTTTCCAATTCACGTGTCTTTCCACATGTCTGCATTTATTGATTTGGTCAAAATTCGCTAATTAGCATTTAAATCCCCTCATACAGATAATTATAGATACAACCTGTGCATAATTACTGCAGTACCCTTTTCAACTTCTCCCATACACTATGGTTAGTGATAAGATTGTTAAATTATTTTTATAAAAAATCTTAAAAAAACATAATTTTATATATTAAAAAAATCTAAAATAAATATAAATATCTATAATTATCCCGTGCATAGCACAAGTGATAGGTTAGATCTATATTAACGAAAAAGGGGTTTCTAACCTCCAAGTCTTGTGCGAGCTCCAATATCCCAATTTAAATTTCCTAATTTTTTGATTTTAAAAAAAAAAAAACTTTAGCATTTATTAACTTCTCTCAACCCCCAAGCCTTACCCTCATAATAACACTTTAATCATTAAGAAAGCATAAAAAAAAAAACCTTAAAAAACACATATGAATTCCTTGAAAAGTCTTAACATATATCATTATTATCCCTCATAATAAACATTTAATGCATTAAGAACAAGCATAAAAAAATTCATTGAAAAGTCCAACACATATGATTATTATCAAAATATTAAACTTTAATATAATATATAAAAAAAAGATATTTAATTCTTGAAAAGTCCAACACATATGATTATTATCAAAATATTAAACTTTAATAATATAAAAAGAAAAAAAAAAGAAGACATTTAAAAATCACAATTCACATATACAGATAATTGTAAATACAATCCGTGCATAGTATGGGTGATATGCTAGTACTATATATTAAGCAAAAAGGAGTTTTTAACCCCAAGACCTGTGGAACTTCAATATCCCAATCTGAATTTTTTAAATTTTTTATTTTTTTATTTTAAAAAAAACTCAGCATTTATTGATTTTGTCAAAATCTCTTGATCAGCATTTATTAACTTTTTCAATCCACATGTCTTTCTACATGCCTGCATTTATTGATTTGGTCAAAATCACCTAATCAACATTTAAAATCCCCTCATACAAATAATTATAGATACAATCCGTGTATAGTTACTACAATACCCTTTTCAACTTCTCCCACACACTATGGTTAGTGATAAGATTGTTGAATTATTTTTATAAAAAATCTTTAAAACCATAATTTATATATTAAAAAAAATTAAAATAAATTAAATATTTTTATAATTATCCCTGCATAGCACAGGTGATAGGCTAATATATTATATATAAGCAAATGTAATATGTTCTCAAAACTCTCCGAAACCTCAATACTAATTTCTCAAGGAAAGTTAACGTTCTCTTTCCTACGTGGCAGTTCAAAACCCTCCAAAACCTCAATACTAATTTTTCAAGGAAAGTTAATGTGCTCTCTCCTATGCGGCGTTCCTAAAATCTCCCTAACTCATTTTCTTAATTTATAATTTTTAATATAATAAAAGTCAAATAAAAAATATAAAAAAAAAGAAAATAATAAAATTTAGATGACGATATGATTTGTTAATCTATATCTATAAAAAAACATTTGTATCTAAATCTTTATTTTGATTTATTCCATTTTTTCCTCTCCCTTTATCACATATATTAAAATTAAAAAATTTTAAATAATGAAATTTAAATAAGATATGATTTGTAATTATTTTCAATCTATATTACACTTCTATACTATATATTAAGCAAAAAGGGGTTTTTAACCCAGCCTTGTGGGAGCTCCAATCTCCCAATCTAAATTTCTTAATTTTTTGATTTAAAAAAAAAATCTTAGCATTTATTAACACTCTTAACTCCCAAGTCTGACCCTCATAATAACACTTTAATGCATTAAGAACAAGCATAAAAAAAAATTTTTGAAATCCAACACACATGAATCTATATACTATATATCAAGCAAAAGGGAATTTTTAATCCCAAGCCTTGTGGGAGCTCCAATCTCCCAATCAAAATTTCTTGATTTTTTTATTAAAAAAAAAAAAATCTTAGCATTTATTAACACTCTTAACTCCCAAGTCTTATCCTCATAATTACACTTTAATGCATTAAGAGCAAGCATAAAAAAAATTCTTTGAAATCCAACACATATGAATTCCTTGAAAAGTCCCAACACATGTGATTTATATCCCTCATAATAACACTTTAATGCATTAAGAACAAGCATAAAAAAAATTTCTTGAAAAGTCCAACACATATGATTATTATCAAAATATTAAACTTTAATATAATATAAAAAAGGAAAAAAAGAAGACATTTAAAAAAAATTATTTAAAAATCACAATTCACATATATAGATAATTATAAATACAATCCGTGCATAGCACGGGTGATATGCTAGTATGTATATAAGCAAATGTAATGTGCCTCTCAATTAATTTCCATTGGAACATTTTGCTTCATTTTTTTATTGTTAGATTAATTTTCCAATGGAAATTAATGTAATGGCCTATAGATAAAGATATAAATTTTATTTAATTTATTCTCTTTTCTCATGTTTATCTCATGTTTATCTTCAAATTTGAAGTTAAATTTTTGTTTTCTTCAGAACTCTCTCTCTTAGAGTTTATCATCTATTTGAACTTGATTGGTGTAGAATTCCCATATTTCTTAGCTTAATGTTTTTAAAATTTATCTTCATATCTTTTAAAATCATCAATTATTATTCCATATAAATTTTAAATATAATAGAATACTAGTATATCTTTTGTCTAAATCTTTTCAATATAAAACAAGTGCCAGCGAAAGGAGCCACGAAAAGGAAATTGAAAAGAAGAAAAAAAAAAAATTCACAATCAATATTGAGCCATTTTTTACTCCCCTTCACGATGCCTAAAAAATCTTGCATCAAAGTTCAAGTCATAGGCCATTTTATTTTATTTTATTTTATTTTTTCAATTGTATCTACTCTACATTTGAAATGTGTATTTCCATGTGCTCTTACATTTGTGAGAAAGGGAGTTTATCTAAATGGATATTATTATTTTATTCTTCTTTAAATTTTGTTAATGTTAATGTTTTTGTTTCTTTTTCTTTTTTCCTACAATTTGTATTTTTCTTTCTTTCTTTCTTTCTTGGCTAACAATGTGTCATTTAATTGAGATTCAAAATTTTTATTTTTGAAGCTCTACTATTATTAATTTGTGACTCTCTCACTTATTGATTATTTGTGTTTAATTTTTTTGGATACAGATGTTTAGATTGGAAGTGAAGAGAGTATCAAAATTTATTTGGATATAGGTTTTTACTTTAGATTTAATCATCAGTTGTTTTTTGTTGTTAATTGCCATGTTATGAGTAAATTAATCTTCAGGTACCCATTGTTGGAAATGGTTATACAATTCTGGGTAAAACCAGAATTTTTTTCTAAGTTTGGTCTATTTTTTAGGTGGGCCCGTGCGTCGATTTAGGCGGGTCAAAGTGGTAATGTGTTCTATACCGCGTTGTGATTCACGTGGTATATTTGCACTACAACAAAACATACTTTAGTGGCACTACACTAGTAGCATATTTTTAGAAAATGCCACAAAAAATGATATTTAGTGGCACATTTTTGAAAAAATGCCACAAAACGACAAACATAAAAGGCTCTAGTGACATTTCAATGAACAAGTGTCACAAAATTACAACAAAAACATACTTTAGTGGCACTACATTAGTGGCATATTTTTAAAAATGCCACAAAAATGATATTTAGTGGCACGTTTTTGAAAAATGCCACAAAACGACAAACATAAAAGGCTCTAGTGACATTTCAATGAACAAGTGTCACAAAAAAACAAAAACACACTTTAGTGACACTATACTAGTGACATGTTTTTAGAAAATGCCACAAAAATAATATTCGTGACATTTTCCAACAGATGCCACTAAACTTTAGCAGCAATGGCATTTTTTAAAAAATGTCAGGATACTAGGTAGGTACAAATTAATATCTACCATGACATTAAAATGTCATTGAAAGTTTTTAGCCATGATGGTGCAGTGGCACTTGCAAGTATCTATCATGGCACTCGTATCTACCGTGCACGATAGAAGTGGCACTTGTTCAAAATGCCACAAGGCCAAAAAATGTCATTAGAAGAATAGTTTTGTGGCACTTCAAATGTCACTAAACTAAGAAAATGTTGTAGTGTTGGTTGCTCAAAACCCTTACCGAGTGAATGGGAAATTGAAGCCAAAGTATGTGTCACACCCCAAACCCGCCCCTAGAAGTTTGGGCATGACCACTTCAGAAACGGACACTTAACCTGTTATATATAACATATGGGGCTGAACGGAAGCATTAAATATCAAAATTTGACAATAGAAAACAACTCCATTGAGCTACTACTATCATGCCAGGATCACAAACTTTAAACAGACAAATAAAATCTAAAACATACACGTGAATATCGGATATATACGCACATATATACAAGCCCAGCTCTATAATTGGGCATACATCAAAAACATTTCGGAAGAAAGTATTATACACATTCAACCTTAGGCCAATAAGTAAAGCGTAGCGCCAAAAGTTGTCAAGACTTCACAAAAATATGAGTGGCTTCATCTAGAGTCTAGGCACTCAAAGGTGACAAAAAGACAAGCATCATGGCTGAGGATTAACCACTTGGTTGTTTACCAAAAGAAACATAAACATAAAGTGAGGCAAACTCAGTGGGTAATAGTACTTAAATGCTCGATTTATACATAACATCTAGCAACGCATACTTAAATACAAAGATCACGCAGTTAATCTGTTCCTGTTTTCATTTCAAAATCGCCTTAGGCCCAATTGTGAGACATAGTGGCTTAAAACCTTGAACACATTAACATTAAACTTTTAAACATGATGGCATATAGCCCTTGAACATATGGCATGGAGCCCTTAAACATGGTAGCATATAGCCCTTGTACATATGGCATGAAGCCCTTGTCAGAATGGCATAAAGCCCTTATCAGAATGGCATTACAGCCCTTGAACATATAGATATATGAACTCAAGAGGTGTCTCACACGGATTCTAGAGGTGACTCACATTGTAGCACTTAGTTCCGTGTAGCACTTTGTTTCATATTAGAATGGCATAAGCCCTTATCAGATTGGCATTACAGCCCTTATCAGAATGGCATTAAGCCCTTAAAACATATTGGCATTAAAGCCCTTGAAACATATCGGCGTTAAAGCCCTTGAAACATATATATATCTATATGAACCAAGAGGTGTCTCACACGGATTCTAGCGGTGACTCACATTGTAGCACTTAGTTCCGTGTAGCACTTTGTTTCATTTCATAACAACTTATACAGATGGCCATGAGCCTCATAACTTTCACATATGTATGGACTCAAGAGGTGTCTCACATGGACTCTAGCGGTGGCTCACAATGTAGACTTAGTTCCAAGTAGCACTTTGTTCCATACCAATAATTAGCAGGTCTTACAGACCAAACCATACATAAATGTCATCCATAAACGGAAATAATTTCATACATATGCATTATGCTTGAATCATTAACAGAAATCAGAATTCATACTTACTTATACTTAGCCTTTTAATAGCGTTGGCAAATCAATACAAAGCATTCTTGTTAGTTTCATAAAGAAATTCCTCAACATTGTGAACTTATAGTACACTTGAACTTGTACATATGTAAGCATGTAACGTAGTTTGTAACATACTTAAGCTTGTATCGTACTTAAACTTGTAACATACTTAAGCTTGTAACGAACTTAAACTTGTAACATACTTAAGCTTGTAACGTACTTAAACTTGTAACATACTTGAACTTATAACATCCGTATACCTGTAACATACTTGAATTTATAACATACATGGACTTATAACATACTTGGACTGCATCACATAGTAATTCTAGGCTAATAACCGGTTTAAGAATACATAAAGTTTTCAAAACTAGATATCATGGTTAGTAGAGGCCGATCTTCGGCTCGGGCGAGAGGGATTATAATTCAGGTTGAACATTGAATTATTCAAGTACTATTATTCACTGAGGTTATCTCACTCTGTATTTTGTCTGATTCCGTAGGTCATACGTTTGGAGGTCAGCCACAACTCTTAATGCTCGTCTCCCTCGGTCAGCCAAATGTGTGTCCAAGCATTTGGGTGAAGCCTACCCGTTTTGTAAAGTTTTGGCTTACATTCTGACTGTCTATAATATGTCGTAAATTCTAATGTTTGTTTTTTTGTTATACGCCCAAATAAGGTGCGGGGTTGTATATGTGTATGTAAATGTTATTATTTGGTTATTTGTGATCCTGGCATGATAGTGGTCGCTCAATGGATGTAACTCTTTTCTGTATGTTATTATGTAAATTTTACGCTTCCACTCAGGCCCCATATGTTATATATAACAGGTTAAGTGTCCGTTTCTGAAGTGGTCATGCCCAAACTTCTAGGGGCGGGTTTGGGGTGTGACACATACTTTGGCTTCAATTTCCCATTCACTCGGTAAGGGTTTTGAGCAACCAACACTACAACATTTTCTTAGTTTAGTGACATTTGAAAGTGCCACAAAACTATTCTTCTAATGACATTTTTTGGCCTTGTGGCATTTTGAACAAGTGCCACTTCTATCGATGCCACGGTAGATACGAGTGCCATGATAGATACTTGCAAGTGCCACTGCACCATCATGGCTAAAAACTTTCAATGACATTTTAATGTCATGGTAGATATTAATTTGTACCTACCTAGTATCCTGACATTTTTTAAAAAATGCCATTGCTGCTAAAGTTTAGTGGCATCTGTTGGAAAATGTCACGAATATTATTTTTGTGGCATTTTCTAAAAACATGTCACTAGTATAGTGTCACTAAAGTGTGTTTTTGTTATAGTTTTGTGACACTTGTTCATTGAAATGTCACTAGAGCCTTTTATGTTTGTCGTTTTGTGGCATTTTTCAAAAATGTGCCACTAAATATCATTTTTTGTGGCATTTTCTAAAAATATGCTACTAGTGTAGTGCCACTAAAGTATGTTTTGTTGTAGTGCAAATATACCACGTGAATCACAACGCGGTATAGAACACATTACCACTTTGACCCGCCTAAATCGACGCACGGGCCCACCTAAAAAATAGACCAAACTTAGAAAAAAATTCTGGTTTTACCCAGAATTGTATAACCATTTCCAACAATGGGTACCTGAAGATTAATTTACTCATAACATGGCAATTAACAACAAAAAACAACTGATGATTAAATCTAAAGTATAAACCTATATCCAAATAAATTTTGATACTCTCTTCACTTCCAATCTAACATCTGTATCCAAAAAAATTAAACACAAATAATCAATAAGTGAGAGAGTCACAAATTAATAATAGTAGAGCTTCAAAAATAAAAATTTTGAATTCTCAATTAAATGACACATTGTTAGCCAAGAAAGAAAGAAAGAAAGAAAAATACAAATTGTAGGAAAAAAAGAAAAAGAAACAAAAACATTAACATTAACAAAATTTAAAGAAGAATAAAATAATAATATCCATTTAGATAAACTCCCTTTCTCACAAATGTAAGAGCACATGGAAATACACATTTCAAATGTAGAGTAGATACAATTGAAAAAATAAAATAAAATAAAATAAAATGGCCTATGACTTGAACTTTGATGCAAGATTTTTTAGGCATCGTGAAGGGGAGTAAAAAATGGCTCAATATTGATTGTGAATTTTTTTTTTCTTCTTTTCAATTTCCTTTTCGTGGCTCCTTTCGCTGGCACTTGTTTTTATATTGAAAAGATTTAGACAAAAGATATACTAGTATTCTATTATATTTAAAATTTATATGGATAATTAATTGATGATTTTAAAAGATATGAAGATAAATTTTAAAAACATTAAGCTAAGAAATATGGGAATTCTACACCAATCAAGTTCAAATAGATGATAAACTCTAAGAGAGAGAGTTCTGAAGAAAACAAAAATTTAACTTCAAATTTGAAGATAAACATGAGATAAACATGAGAAAAGAGAATAAATTAAATAAAATTTATATCTTTATCTATAGGCCATTACATTAATTTCCATTGGAAAATTAATCTAACAATAAAAAAATGAAGCAAAATGTTCCAATGGAAATTAATTGAGAGCACATTACATTTGCTTATATACATACTAGCATATCACCCGTGCTATGCACGGATTGTATTTATAATTATCTATATATGTGAATTGTGATTTTTAAATAATTTTTTTTTAAATGTCTTCTTTTTTTCCTTTTTTATATTATATTAAAGTTTAATATTTTGATAATAATCATATGTGTTGGACTTTTCAAGAAATTTTTTTTATGCTTGTTCTTAATGCATTAAAGTGTTATTATGAGGGATAATAATCACATGTGTTGGGACTTTTCAAGGAATTCATATGTGTTGGATTTCAAAGAATTTTTTTTATGCTTGCTCTTAATGCATTAAAGTGTAATTATGAGGATAAGACTTGGGAGTTAAGAGTGTTAATAAATGCTAAGATTTTTTTTTTTTTAATAAAAAAATCAAGAAATTTAGATTGGGAGATTGGAGCTCCCACAAGGCTTGGGATTAAAAATTCCCTTTTGCTTGATATATAGTATATAGATTCATGTGTGTTGGATTTCAAAATTTTTTTTTTATGCTTGTTCTTAATGCATTAAAGTGTTATTATGAGGGTCAGACTTGGGAGTTAAGAGTGTTAATAAATGCTAAGATTTTTTTTTTAAATCAAAAAATTAAGAAATTTAGATTGGGAGATTGGAGCTCCCACAAGGCTTGGCGTTAAAAACCCCCTTTTGCTTAATATATAGTATAGAAGTGTAATATAGATTGAAAAATAATTACAAATCATATCTTATTTAAATTTCATTATTTAAAATTTTTTAATTTTAATATATGTGATAAAGGGAGAGGAAAAAATGGAATAAATCAAAATAAAGATTTAGATACAAATGTTTTTTTATAGATATAGATTAACAAATCATATCGTCATCTAAATTTTATTATTTTCCTTTTTTTTATATTTTTTATTTGACTTTTTATTATATTAAAAATTATAAATTAAGAAAATGAGTTAGGGAGATTTTAGGAACAGCCGCATAGGGAGAGCACATTAACTTTCCTTGAAAAATTAGTATTGAGGTTTTGGAGGGTTTTGAACTGCCACGTAGGAAAGAGAACGTTAACTTTCCTTGAGAAATTAGTATTGAGGTTTCGGAGAGTTTTGAGAACATATTACATTTGCTTATATATAATATATTAGCCTATCACCTGTGCTATGCACGGGATAATTATAAATATTTATATTTATTTTAATTTTTTTTAATATATAAATTATGGTTTTAAAGATTTTTTATAAAAATAATTCAACAATCTTATCACTAACCATAGTGTGTGGGAGAAGTTGAAAAGGGTATTGTAGTAACTATACACGGATTGTATCTATAATTATTTGTATGAGGGGATTTTAAATGTTGATTAGGTGATTTTGACCAAATCAATAAATGCAGGCATGTAGAAAGACATGTGGATTGAAAAAGTTAATAAATGCTGATCAAGAGATTTTGACAAAATCAATAAATGCTGAGTTTTTTTAAAAATAAAAAATAAAAAATTTAAAAAATTCAGATTGGGATATTGAAGTTCCCACAGGTCTTGGGGTTAAAAACTCCTTTTTGCTTAATATATAGTACTAGCATATCACCCATACTATGCACGGATTGTATTTACAATTATCTGTATATGTGAATTGTGATTTTTAAATGTCTTCTTTTTTTTTTCTTTTTATATTATATTAAAGTTTAATATTTTGATAATAATCATATGTGTTGGACTTTTCAATGAATTAAATATCTTTTTTTATATATTATATTAAAGTTTAATATTTTGATAATAATCATATGTGTTGGACTTTTCAATGAATTTTTTTATGCTTGTTCTTAATGCATTAAAGTGTTATTATGAGGGATAATAATGATATATGTTAAGACTTTTCAAGGAATTCATATGTGTTTTTTAAGGTTTTTTTTTTATGCTTGTTCTTAATGCATTAAAGTGTTATTATGAGGGTAAGGCTTGGGGGTTGAGAGAAGTTAATAAATGCTAAAGTTTTTTTTTTTTTAAATCAAAAAATTAGGAAATTTAAATTGGGATATTGGAGCTCGCACAAGACTTGGAGGTTAGAAACCCCTTTTTCGTTAATATAGATACTAACCTATCACTTGTGCTATGCACGGGATAATTATAGATATTTATATTTATTTTAGATTTTTTTTAATATATAAATTATGTTTTTTAAGATTTTTTATAAAAATAATTTAACAATCTTATCACTAACCATAGTGTATGGGAGAAGTTGAAAAGGGTACTGCAGTAATTATGCACAGGTTGTATCTATAATTATCTGTATGAGGGGATTTAAATGCTAATTAGCGAATTTTGACCAAATCAATAAATGCAGACATGTGGAAAGACACGTGAATTGGAAAAAGGTCATAAATGCTGATCAGGGGATATATATGTCAATTGTAATTTTTAAATGTCTTCTTCTTTTTTTCTTTTTTATATTATATTAAAATTTAATATTTTGATAATAGTCATATGTGTTGTACTTTTCAATGAATTAAATGTCTTGTTTTTTTATATTATATTAAAGTTTAATATTTTGATAAGAATCATATGTGTTATTGGAGCTCCCGCAAGGCTTGGGGTTAAAAACCCCCTTTTACTTAATATATAGTATAGAAGTGTTATTATAAGGATAAGACTTGGGGGTTGTGAGAAATTAATAAGTGCTAAGTTTTTTTTTTCTTTTAAATAAAAAAATCAAGAAATTTAGATTAAGATATTGGAACTCCCACAAAACTTGTGGATTAGAAATAGATATAAATAAATAGATAGATATAGATATAGATATAGATATTTATATTTGTTTTAAATTTTTTTTAATATACAAATTATTTGTTTTGAAAAAAGTACTGCAATAATTATGAGAGAAGTCAAAAAGTCTTGTGGGTTGAGATAAGTTAATAAATGTTGAGGTTAAATTTTTTTTTTTCAAAAGCAAAAAATTAAAAAATTAGGATTGGCATATTGGAGCCGCCACAGGCCTTGGCGGTTAGAAACCTCCTTTTGCTTAATATATAGTATAGATTATATTAAAGTTTAAAATATTGATAAGAATCATATGCATTGTACTTTTCAAGAAATTTTTTTTATGCTTGTTCTTAATGCATTAAAGTGTTATTATGAGGGATAATAATTATATGTGTTGGGACTTTTTAAAGAATTCATATGTGTTGGACTTTTCAAAAAAAAAAAATTTATACTTATTTTTAATGCATTAAAGTGTTATTATAAGAGTAAGGCTTGGGGGTTGTGAGAAATTAATAAATGCTAAGGTTTTTTTTTTTAAAATCAAAACAAGAAATTGAGATTGACATATTGGAACTCCCACAAAACTTGTGGGTTAGAGATAGATATAAATAAATAGATAGATATAGATATAGATATAGATATTTGTTTTAATTTTTTTTAATATATAAATTATTTGTTTTGAAAAAGGTACTGTAGTAATTATGAGAGAAATCAAAAAGTCTTGTGGGTTGAGATAAGTTAATAAATGCTGAGGTTAAATTTTTTTTTTTTCAAAAACAAAAAATTAAAAAATTAGGATTGGCATATTGGAGCTGCCACAAGCCTTGGGGGTTAGAAACCCCCTTTTGCTTAATATATAGTATAGACTAGCCTATCACTCATGCTATGTACGGGATAATTATAGATATTTATATTTGTTTTAGATTTTTTTTAATATATAAATTATGTTTTTTAAGATTTTTTATAAAATAATTTAACAATATTATCACTAATCATAGTTTATGGGAGAAGTTGAAAAGGGTGCTGTAATAACTATACACGGATTGTATCTATAATTATTTGTATGAAGGGATTTTAAATATTGATCAGGGGATTGTATCAATAAATGCAGGCATGTGGAAAGACATATGGATTGAAAAAAGTTAATAAATACTGATCAAGGGATTTTAACCAAATCAATAAATGCTGAGTTTTTTTTTTAATAAAAAATTTAGAAAATTCAGATTGGGATATTGAAACTCTCACAAGCCTTGGGGGTTAAAAACCCCCTTTTTATGGGAGAAGTTGAAAAGGGTACTGCAATAACTATACACGGATTGTATCTATAATTATTTATATGAAGGGATTTTAAATACTGATCAGGGGATTTTATCAATAAATGCAGGCATATGGAAAGACATATGGATTGAAAAAAGTTAATAAATGCTGATCAAGGGATTTTGACCAAATCAATAAATGCTGAGTTTTTTTTTTTAATAAAAAATTTAGAAAATTCATATTGGGATATTGAAATTCCCACAAGCCTTGGGGGTTAAAAACCCCCTTTTGCTTAATATATAGTATAGACTAGCCTATCACCCGTGCTATGCACGGGATAGTTATAGATATTTATATTTGTCACGCCTCACTTTTTATTACTCGGAGTCATTACCAAATTCTTTAACTTAATCCAATTTCAGAGATAACATGCGGAAATAAACTCATACATTCAATCCGTAGAAATGATTAACAATACTCTCATTCGTATGTAAAGTAAACATTACATGAACTAACTTAATAAATTGCCCTTGGGCTTACATCATTAAAAGTACAAGAAGAAGGGTGTAACCCTTTACAACAATGGCATTCTGCCAACATAACTAAGGCCCCATGGCCAACATATAAGAAGATCCAAATCTTGTAGCACACCCTATTAAACACCTGAAAAAGATTCAACAACGTGGGATGAACATATAGTCCAGTAGGGAACTCAACATGCTCCTTAACAATAACAACATTACAGATAGCTATGATCATGAACACCCATTCTCATACTAGAATAATAATGTGACAGTTTATACAAAATATATATATAAATATATATATGAACTTTTCTTGAAAACAATCATTTAATTCACCGCTATAAGCGATTTATCCTCCCTTTTTCGTTTCATTAACCCCCGTTCCCAATCTTTTATAACATCAACAACTACTTAGAAACATAGATTCACTAAGCCCATTACTCTTCCATTTGCCACACATACAACAGATGTGCCTTTTCAAAACATATTTGGCATTTCAATGCAATTCCAATTATATCATAATTATCCATGCACACCTCCATAAAAAAGATAACAGCTCAACTACATACATAAAATCAATCAATGAGTCAACTCGTCCCTCCAACACTGTAACAAATACAATCCACAATGTTTCCAGATACACTGAAACAATAACAAAACAACACTGCACTACTAGCTATATGCGTAGTAAGCCAAAGATACACTTCTCACCACAATCTACCAGTTTACCAGGCGCTAGCTGGAAGGGTATGGTACCTTAGATTATCAGCGCGTCAGTTCTCCAGGCGCTAGCTGGAAGGGTATGATACCTCTGATTATAAGCGCTAAACACATAAGTGTGTGGAGTCCATCCCCTATCTTCTCACACACACTGGAGTACAACCCCTCTCTTCTCCCAAACCAATATACAAATATAATGTAATTCAGCATTTCATTACATATGATGTTCAATCAACAATGGTGTAATACATACACAACAATTCAACACAACCTTATCATCCTCCACCGATGACCAAAATATCCAGATGCATGCATATTATACATCAATTAACAGACCCAACTAACATGAGAGTACAAAACTCAGCAACAACATGAACATGGTAGTTAAAGCTATACCCCACACAAGTGTGTTCAACACTCAAGATACAACATTACAATTCTCTTATACTTGTTTCAAAATACCTTTCCCATTTCACAAAACAAAGGAGGGAAATACTTGGCCAAAAAGGCCACGGTAAAAGCAACCCACGTGCTACCTACGGTATTCTTAGCATACTTCCACCAATAACTCGCATCACTCTTCAATTGAAAAGTCGCCAAAGAAACCCTCAACTCCTCATCTTCGACTCTGAGCATATCAAGAGTCTTGGTAATCTGTTCCAACCAACTTTCTGCCTCCAACGGTTTAGCCTCCCCCACAAACT
>NW_021026528.1:1115857-1131767 GCF_004153795.1 Camellia sinensis
CTAATAAATGTCTTCTTTTTTCCCTTTGTTATATTATATTAAAGTTTAATATTTTGATAATAATCATATGTTTTGGACTTTTCAAAAATTAAATGTCTTTTTTTTCTTATATTATATTAAAATTTAATATTTTGATAATAATAATATGTGTTGGAATTTTCAAGGAATTAAATGTCTTTTTTTTTATTATATTATATTAAAGTTTAATATTTTGATAATAATAATATGTGTTGGAATTTTCAAGGAATTAAATGTCTTTTTTTTTATTATATTATATTAAAGTTTAATATTTTGATAATAATAATATGTGTTGGAATTTTCAAGGAATTAAATGTCTTTTTTTTTATTATATTATATTAAAGTTTAATATTTTGATAATAATAATATGTGTTGGAATTTTCAAGGAATTAAATGTCTTTTTTTTTATTATATTATATTAAAGTTTAATATTTTGATAATAATAATATGTGTTGGAATTTTCAAGGAATTAAATGTCTTTTTTTTTATTATATTATATTAAAGTTTAATATTTTGATAATAATAATATGTGTTGGAATTTTCAAGGAATTAAATGTCTTTTTTTTTATTATATTATATTAAAGTTTAATATTTTGATAATAATAATATGTGTTGGAATTTTCAAGGAATTAAATGTCTTTTTTTTTATTATATTATATTAAAGTTTAATATTTTGATAATAATAATATGTGTTGGAATTTTCAAGGAATTAAATGTCTTTTTTTTTATTATATTATATTAAAGTTTAATATTTTGATAATAATAATATGTGTTGGAATTTTCAAGGAATTAAATGTCTTTTTTTTTATTATATTATATTAAAGTTTAATATTTTGATAATAATAATATGTGTTGGAATTTTCAAGGAATTAAATGTCTTTTTTTTTATTATATTATATTAAAGTTTAATATTTTGATAATAATAATATGTGTTGGAATTTTCAAGGAATTAAATGTCTTTTTTTTTATTATATTATATTAAAGTTTAATATTTTGATAATAATAATATGTGTTGGAATTTTCAAGGAATTAAATGTCTTTTTTTTTATTATATTATATTAAAGTTTAATGTTTTGATAATAATCATATGTATTGGACTTTTCAAGAAATTTTTTTTATACTTGTTCTTAATGCATTAAAGTGTTATTATGAGAGATAATAATCATATGTGTTGGGACTTTTCAAGGAATTCATATGTATTTTATTTCAAAAAAAAAAATTATACTTGTTCTTAATACGTTAAAGTGTTATTATGAGGGTAAGATTTGGGAGTTGGGAAAAGTTAATAAATGATAAGATTTTTTTTTTTAAAATCAAAAAATTAGGAAATTTAGATTGGGAGATTGGAGCTCCCACAAGGCTTGGGGTTAAAAACCCCATTTTGCTTAATATATAGCATAGATAGATGTTTTGGGACTTTTCAAGGAATTCATATGTGTTGGATTTCAAAGAATTTTTTTAATGCTTGTTCTTAATGCATTAAAGTGTTATTATGATGGTAAGACTTGGGGGTTGGGAAAAGTTAATAAGTACTAAAGTTTTTTTTTTTTAAATCAAAAAATCAGAAAATTTAGATTGGAAGATTGGAGCTTCCACAAGGCTTGGGGTTAAAACCCCCCTTTTGCTTAAATTCAGACTAGCTTATCACCCGTGCTATGCACGGGATAATTATAAATATTTATATTTGTTTTAAATTTTTTTTAATATATAAATTATGTTTTTTAAGATTTTTTTATAAAAATAATTTAACAATCTAAGGTTTAAGAATTTTTTTTATACTTATACTTAATGCATTAAAGTGTTATTATAAGGGTAAGGCTTGGGGGTTGTGAGAAATTAATAAATGTTAAGGTTTTTTTTTTTAAATCAAAAAATCAAGAAATTTAGATTGTGATATTGGAACTCTCACAAAACTTGTGGATTAGAGATAGATATAAATAAATAAATAGATATAGATATAGATATTTATATTTGTTTTAAAAAAATTTTAATATACAAATTATTTGTTTTGGAAAAGATACTGCAGTAATTATGAGAGAAGTCAAAAAGTCTTGTGGGTTGAGAGAAATTAATAAATGTTGAGGTTAATTTTTTTTTTAAAAAAACAAAAAATTAGAAAATTAAGATTGGCATATTGGAGCTCCCACAGACTTTGGGGGTTAGAAACTCCCTTTTACTTAATATATAGTATAGATATCTTAAGTTTGTCTTTGTTGATATCTTTCCAACTTTATACCTCTAATTTTTTTTTTTCTCAAATTTATACCTATAATTTGTGGGTAATTGCATTATCCAAAGTTTCTTTTGACAAGAGTGAGCCTCAAAACTCTTACCTTTCTCATCATTATATACTAGCATATCATCCGTGTTATACACAGATTGTGTTTACAATTATCTATATATGTGAATTGTGATTTTTAAATGTCTTTATTTTTTTTAAATGTCTTCTTTTTTTTTCTTTTTTATATTATATTAAAGTTTAATATTTTGATAATAATCATATGTGTTGGACTTTTCAAGAAATTTTTTTATGCTTGTTCTTAATGCATTAAAGTGTTATTATGAGGGATGATAATCACATGTGTTGGAACTTTTCAAGGAATTTATATGTGTTGGATTTCAAAGAATTTTTTTTATGCTTGTTCTTAATACATTAAAGTGTTATTATGTGGGTAAGACTTGGGGGTTAAGAGAAGTTAATAAATGCTAAGTTTTTTTTTTAAATAAAAAAATCAGGAAATTTAGATTGGGAGATTGGAGCTTCTACAAGGCTTGGGCTTAAAAACTCCATTTTGCTTAATATATAGTATAGATAGATGTGTTGGGACTTTTCAAGGAATTCATGTGTTAGATTTCAAAGAATTTTTTTTATGCTTGTTCTTAATGTATTAAAGTGTTATTATGAGGGTAAGACTTGGAGGTTGGGAGAAGTTAATAAATACTAAAGTTTTTTTTTTAAATAAAAAAAACAGGAAATTTTGATTGGGAGATTAGAGCTTCCACAAGACTTGGGGTTAAAAACTCCCTTTTATTTAATATATAGTATAGATGTGTTGGATTTCAAAGAATTTTTTTTATACTTGTTCTTAATGCATTAAAGTGTTATTATGGGGGTAAGACTTGGTAGTTGGGAGAAGTTAATAAGTGCTAAGGTTTTTTTTTTTAAAAAAAAAAATCAAGAAATTTAGATTGGGAGATTGGAGCTCCCACAAGGCTTGGGGTTAAAAACCCTCTTTTGCTTAATATAGAGTATAGATTATCTATATATGTGAATTGTGATTTTTAAATGTCTTTTTTTTTTTAAATGTCTTCTTTTCTTTTTTATATTATATTAAAATTTAATGTTTTGATAATAATCATATGTGTTGGACATTTCAAGAAATTTTTTTTATACTTGTTCTTAGTGCATAAAAGTGTTATTATGAGGGATAATAATCACATGTGTTGGGACTTTTTAAGGAATTCATATGTGTTGGATTTCAAAGAATTTTCTTTATACTTGTTCATTGAGAGGATAATTTATATGAAAATTAGGCTGAGCTGGGTAATGGGCCGTTATGGGCCACAGTGCGAAGGGCTGAGTAAAAAGGCCATGAAGTACTCCGGCCCAAGAGAGGTATAAAGTTACTCCAGCCCAAGAGAGGTGTAAAGTTACTCCGGTCCCAAGGAGGTTAGCTTGGTCACCATACTAAAACTTATACCGGTTATGACGCAGTATGGTTAGCTCAGTCTAAACCTTGCTAAAAGTTAGCTCGGTTTAGACTTACCACGGTTTGTACAGGAGGAACTGAGGTAAGGGCAGTAAAAGGCCGAACCGAACTAAGGATAGTTCGGTCTGTTCTACGGCTAAGCATAGCCATGTGTACCTCGGCCACATTGGAGTCCGACCATGGTAAAACCATTTCACTTGGTTTAAACAGTGAGGGGGCGTTGAAGGATAAGCATTATCTTTCAGGAGTATGAATCCTAGGAGGACTCTACATGGAGGAGTAAGAGTCCTACTTGGATTGTGCCACACGGAACCTATAAAAGCTCACAAATATCACCTATGGAGAGGTAACACAACTTTGATTCCTGAATACATAGAGCTTGTTGTCTACTTATCTATTCTTGCTGACTTAGGCATCGGAGGCGTTTCCGGCACACACCCGCCGGCTAGCTTATGTTTGTGTTTTCAGGGAGTAAAGCGACAACATTTGGAGGAACGCGGACTTGATCAACAGGATTATACGAGAAGGTTTATTTCTTTCCCGTACAATTGGCGCCGTCTGTGGGAATTCAGACAAGAACAAAACCTCTTGATCAACATTTTCCTCTTTAGAAGCAATGGCGCACAATGAAGATTTGCCGCAGTCCGCCATCGACGGACAAACACCAGAGGGGGATGCAAGGCGTGAAGGCCTATCTTTTATCTCTCTCATGGCGGACTTGGAGCCACAGTGACAAAATCCCAGGAGGGATGAAGGGGGAGGCGGACTAACAGCCCCCGTCACTCTCGTTCACAAAGTCCTGACAGACAAAGGCGGAGGATTGATCCTCAAGTTCTGGAGGACCGCGTGAAGGAGCAAGATGAATTAATAAGCAAGATGGCAGCGGACATGGGGGCCATGAAACGCCAGATGAAGGGAAAAGGAGTAGAGGGGCGCAAAAGCAAGACGCCCCCTCGCCACTCAGAAGACCGTGGAAGGCATTCCACACCATCACAAGCAGAGAGTAGAAGCCTCAGGACAGGCGATACTCAATCCAGAACCTCCAGAACTCATTTCTCCAGATCTGAGAGAACGAGATCATTGAGGTCTTACACGGAGGGAAGTACCTATCGACCCTCGCGCTCGCACCAGACATCATCCAGGCAGACGGAGTTACCAAGATCGTCCGATTTACGGAACATGTTGGAAGAAAAGGCACGATGGAAGGAGGATATTAAGATGCGCAACCCTCGCAGGGTGTCTGCCCTTCAACGGTTGGTTCCTCGGACGCATGGAAGCGTCGAGGTCGGAATGTCGTTGCCACGCCCTGCCTATGAACCAACGGACAAAGCATTAGCAAGGCTGTAGACCTCGCCGTTCGTTCCGGCAATTGAAAACCCGCCCCTTCCTTTAGGTTTCCTTCAACCCAAATTCACCACGTACGAGGGGAAGACGGACCCCTACATACACCTAAGCCACTTCCGCCAGGTTATGGCGATATATCGACGAAACGAGGCTTTGAAGTGCATCCTCTTCCCATCAAGCCTTGGTGACCTAGGCTTGACTAGGATCGAAAAACTTCCAGAAGGCAGCATAGCCTCCTGGGCACAATTGGTGAAGGCGTTCGTCACGAGGTTCAGAACAAACACCAGAACCCCGGTGGAAATTGACCAGTTACTCTCCATCGACATGGGCGAAAAGGAGACACTAAGATCCTACAATAGTCGCTACTGGGAGACATTCAACCAGATTGGGGACTGCCCCATCAATCTCGCCATTGCACAGTACAAAAGAGGCCTTCCAGTTGGAAACAGACTAAGGGACTCAATCACCATGACACCGCCCCTCACCATGGAGGCCTTGATGGAAAAAGTGCATCAGCACATCAGGGTGGAAGAGGATAGCGCCCGTGCCAAAACAAAATTTGGCACGGCCACAGTACCAGATAAAAAGACCACAACAAAGATCAACGCGGTAGAACGTCCGAACAAAAACGGATGAGGCAGGCGAGACAACGGAGAGGACCAAGATAAAAGATGGTTGAGAGTCCGCACTGCCAGAACCACGGTATTCAAGAAACCGATCTACCAGATTTTGAGCGAAATACGCGATAAACCTTTCTTCAGATGGCCAGCTAAGCTAGGAGAAGCACAGAAAGACTACGACGAAAGATCGCGATGCACCTTTCACAAAGAAAAGGGGCACCGCACTGAAAATTGTATGCCATTAAGAAAGCACCTGGAGGAGTTGGTGGCAGCTGGTCACCTGGATAAATACATTGAAGGAGGGGCGCAACCAGCCCCCCAGGACCATAATAACCCCAATGGAATGCCAATTGACGCCCCACCTCAAGGAGTAATCAATGTGATACATGGAGTATTCGAACCTGAGCGTGTATGCGAGCTCAGGGGGTCGATCAAGAAGGCTGAGCACTTAAGGGAGATACTAAGTACCCAACTTACCATCAAAAAGGGGAGAACAGAGGCCAAGAACGTCATGTCTTTTTCAGACAAAAACTTGGAAAGAATATATTGCCCTCACAATGATGCACTGGTCGTCACCCTCCGCATCAAGGATCATGACGTCAAGCGAATTCTGATAGACCAAGGTAGCTCGTGTGAGATAATGTACTACGAAACCTTCAAACAACTGAAATTAGAGGACAAAGACCTGGCACCAGCTGTATCCCCCCTGATCGGATTCAATTCAATGCCAAAATGGCCAGTCGACAAAATTATACTGCCAGTCAGAGCAGGAAGCGTGACAAAACAAGTGGAATTTTGGGTATTGAAAGTCCTTTCCACTTATAACATAATCTTGGGAAGAACATGGCTCCATGCCATGAAATCAGTAGCATCATCCTACCATCAAGTAATGCGGTTCCCCAACGGAACCGGAGTAATTGAAGAGGTCTTTGGAGACCAGATTATGTCCAAGCAATGCTTTGTCACGGCTAATGGCAGCCGCCCTGCCAAGGGATATGTTCATTCGGTGGAAGAACCTGAGAGTAATGAACTGTTCGCAGATGTCGGCAAAGCAGCTGATCAAAAAGCGGTGGAAGATTTGGTAGAGGTAAGAATAGATGAAAAAAACCCGGATGAGTTCTTTTTGCTCGGTTCGTCGTTGTCCAGCACTGAGAGATTAGAGGTCTTGGAATTCTTAACCTCTAACATCGAAGTGTTCACCTGGACACCCTACGACATGCCAGGCATTGATCCAAACTTCATCTGTCACCAACTCAATGTCCACCCATCTGCCAGACCAATCATTCAGCACACTCACAGATCGGCACTCCACCACGCCGAGATAGTGGCGGAAGAGGTGGGAAATCTGCTAGAAGCAGGAGCTATCAGAAAGGTGCACTACCCCAGATGGATTTCCAACATAGTCATGGTACCAAAGAAGAATGGAAAATGGCGTGTCTGCGTCGACTATAAGACAGTCAACAAAGCATGACCAAAGGACAGCTTTCCCCTACCACGGATAGATCAATTGGTAGACCTAACAGCTGGGCACAACCGGCTTAGCTTTCTAGATGCGTACAGAGGCTACCATCAGATCGCCATGTACAAACCAGACCAAGAGGTCACGTCCTTTACCACTCCAAGAGGACTGTATTGCTATAAGGTCATGCCCTTTGGCCTAAAGAATGCAGGGGCAACATTCCAGAGAATGGTCACCAAGATGTTTGAGCCGTTGTTAGGCAAAACAATGGAAGCTTACATCGACGATATGATGGTCAAAAGCAAGGGCGAGAACGACCATCTAAGGGACCTAGGTGAGATGTTCCAGATTTTGAAGAGGCACAAGTAGCGCCTTAATGCATCTAAGTACACGTTCGGTGTAGGATCTGGCAAATTCCTGGGCTTCCTGGTGACCAACCGGGGTATAGAAGCAGACCCCTCCCAGATCAAAGCTATTCAGGATCTGGAGAGGCCTAACTCAGTAAAAGAAGTACAGCATCTCACCGGCATGGCAGCTGCACTCAACCAATTCATTAGCCGGTCGTCAAACAGACTACGACTGTTTTTTTAAGCATTAAAAGCTAAGTTCGAGTGGGACGAAGAATGCGACCACGCTCTGGAAAGCTTGAAAGAATGCATGTCTTCTCCACCACTACTGGTAACCCCAATACCTGGAGAAGAACTCTTCCTGTACCTGGCAGTCTCTCAGCACGCAATTAGCGCAGTGTTGGTCCGCGCGGAAGGAATCCAACATCTGCCCATCTATTATGTCAGCAAGACATTGCTGGGTGCCGAAACAAGGCACTTGCCACTGGAAAAACTAGCATTGGCCTTGATGATGGCCTCGAAAAAGTTATCGCACTACTTTCACGCCCCCACCATAGTCGTCCTCACAGCTTTCCCATTAAAAGCTTTGTTTGAGAGGGCAAACTTTTCTGGGCAAATCTTGAAGTGGGCAGTAGAGTTGGAACAATTTGACATCAAGTTCCAACCCAGAACCGCGATAAAGGCCCAAGCTTTGACAGACTTTGTCGCAGAATTCACCCTAGGAAGTCATCATATCTGCCCAGTCGACCTGACTGGTACAATCAAACCAGGGATAGAAGTTGACGCTGGAATAGCACAACCCCTAGTGCAGGATATTCAGTCAGACCCCAAGGCAGACCAAAATAAAGAGAGTAAGGCAGAAGCGAACCATGCTACACCAAGCCAAGGCTCACCAACAAATAAAGACTTGGTTCAATCAAATAGTGAGGGACAGACAGCCAGTATGGACCTTGAAGAGAACACCAGCAACATTCTTGACCCCACGACATCATCTGACCCCTCCACTTGCTGGAAGATTGTTCGTTGGAGAGATGTGGAAGCTCTTCGTGGACGGAGCGTCCAACCAACATGGTGCAGTACTTGGTATAGTCCTCATCTGACCAGACAGCCTGGTTGTGGAGCAAGCAATCAACCTTGGCTTCCCCGCATCAAACAACGAAGTGGAGTATGAAGCACTTCTTGCAGGACTCAAATCAGCATTCTACATGAAGGCCACCGAATTAATGGTCTACAGCGACTCACAGCTGGTGGTAAAC
Source organism: Camellia sinensis (assembly GCF_004153795.1). Lineage (NCBI taxonomy): Eukaryota > Viridiplantae > Streptophyta > Magnoliopsida > Ericales > Theaceae > Camellia > Camellia sinensis. Next base: position 1,124,612 of record NW_021026528.1, read on the forward strand.
CAAATTTCTGGCGACTATGAAGCAAAGGATGACAGGATGGCCAAGTACCAAGAATTGGTCAGAACAGAGATCAAGAAATTTGAAGTAGTAAGGATAGAACAGATTGGCAGGGAGGAAAATAGTAGAGCAGACGAACTAGCAGGCTTTGCATCAATGGCAGATACATCTATCCCTCACCCGCTACTAATTGACTACCTACCGAGACCAAGCATTGAGGACCCCGATGTAGAAAAGGTGTGTTGCACCGAATTAGGCCCCTCATGGATGGATCCCATCATACTGTTCCTAAAAGACGGTGTCCTACCGGAAGACAAGAAAGAAGCCAACAAAATTAGAGTAAAGTCGCAGCGATTTTGGCTCTCCCCATCTATGGCATTGTACAAAAAGTCATTCTCAGGACCTTATCTAAAGTGTGTCCACCCCAGCAAAGTAGAAGCATTCTTGTTCGAAATACACGAAGGGGTGTGCGGAAGCCACTAAGGAGGAAGATCGTTAGCCTACAGAGCCATTTCACAAGGATACTGGTAGCCATACATGCAGGCCGACTCGGAAAAGTATGTGAAGAGGTGCGAGAAATGTCAAAAGTTCGCACACCAAATACATCAACCGGCCAGAGAACTCCTACCATTGTCCAGCCCATGGCCCTTTGCAATGTGGGGCTTGAACATAGTAGGACCACTTCCAACAGTGCCCGAAAACAGGAAGTTCTTTCTCGCAGCAACAGACTACTTCACAAAGTGGGTGGAAGCAGAAGCATTGGCATCAATCAAGGAAAAAGATGTGAAGAAGTTCGTCTGGCAGAATATCATTACTTGATTCGGCATACCTAAAGCCCTAATATCAGACAACGGCACCCAGTTTGATGGCAGAATCTTTAGAGGCTTTTGTGAAGAATACAAGATAGAGTTCTACAATTCTACACCAGCATATCCTCAAGCAAATGGCCAAGCAGAAGCATCAAACAAGGTTGTCTTGGATGGACTGAAGAAAAGGTTAGAGAAGGCAAAAGGCAAATGGGCAGAGGAACTTCCTCATGTTTTATGGGCTTACCGCACCACACCTCGACGATCAACAGGAGAAACACCATTCTCTTTAGCCTACGGCATGGAAGCAGTAATCCCACTAGAAGTTGGCCTCCCCACAATTAGAAGCGAAAATTTTGATCCAGATTTGAATGGAGAAGCCATACCATTGGAGATCGACCTCACCGAAGAAAGAAGAGAAAGAGCACTGGTTCACATTGCCTCACACCAACAAGAGTTATCCAGGAAATACAACAAAACAGTACATCCAAGGCAATTCAAGATCGGAGATTGAGTGCTGCGCAAAGTGATGGGAAACACTTTAGTACCAGGAGATGGCAAGTTAGGGCCTAATTGGGAAGGACCTTACAAAGTAGTCGGGTTAGCTATTGGAGCTCGACCTCACTGAAGAAAGAAGAGAAAGAGCACTGGTTCACATTGCCTCACACCAACAAGAGTTATCCAGGAAATACAACAAAACAGTACATCCAAGGCAATTCAAGATCGGAGATTGGGTGCTGCGCAAAGTGATGGGAAACACTTTAGTACCAGGAGATGGCAAGTTAGGGCCTAATTGGGAAAGACCTTACAAAGTAGTCGGGTTAGCTGGCAAAGGGGCATACCATCTGGAAGACGAGGACGACAAAGCCATTCCTAGGCCATGGAACACTGTCAGTCTCAAACTATTTTATTTTTATCTTTTCTTCAAAATACTTGTAATTTTCTTTTTTTCCCAATAAAACAAGTAGTTTTCTTTTCAACATAAGAAGTTTTATTCTGTAAAAATTATTTTAGTAAGTTAGGGGTATTGAAAACATGGTTGGCTGGAAGAACCAACACTCTTCCTAAGCCCAGGATAAGGATCCAGGCTGCAGGACGTTTGGTCAGAATAACCAAACACTTTACTTTAGGTTGGCTGGAAAAACCGATCTAAAGGTTGGCTGGAAAAACCAACACCCCTCCTAAGCCCAGGATAAGGATTCAGGCTGCAGGACATTTGGTCGGAATAACCAAACACTTTACTTTAGGTTGGCTGGAAAAACCAATCTAAAGGTTGGCTGGAAAAACCAACACCCCTCCTAAGCCCAGGATAAGGATCCAAGCTGAAGGACGTTTGGTCGGAATAACAAAACACTTTACTTTAGGTTGGTTGGAAAAACCAATCTAAAAGGTTGGCTGGAAAAACCAACACCCCTCCTCAGCCTAGGATAAGGATCTAGGCTGCAGGACGTTTGGTCGAAATAACCAAACACTTTACTTTAGGTTGGCTGGAAAAACCAACGCCCCTCCTAAGCCCAGGATAAGGATCCAGGCTGCAGGACGTTGGGACGGAATAACCAAACATTTTATTCTAAATTGGCAATTTAGTGGTTGGCTGGACTAAACCAACTCTTGTACTCTTTAGCCGAAGAAAAGGACATCGGCTAAAGAGTGGTTGGCTGGACTAAACCAACTCCTAGTACTCTTTAGCTGAAGTAAGGACATCGGCTAAAGAGTGGTTGGCTGGACTAAACCAACTCTTAGTACTCTCTAGCCGAAGTAAGGACATCGGCTAAAGAGTGGTGTAGACACCCCATTTTTGACTGACCTTAAGATTAAGACGTCACCGATTGAGTGCTTGGTGATGTTGCATATTGTGCTCGTTCAGAGGTTTCAGAGTCTCGGCTGCGAGCCTTGCCTTCGGACTTCCGGACTCTTTCATGCTTTGCCTCGGTTTGCGAACCAGGCTCTGTTTTCTCTTCCCGAAGGGAGGGAGAGGTCTTGTAGATCATCTCTCAGTGGCCGTAGGCTACATTTCGTGGTCGTAGGCCATTTCGCCCGTTTGGAGTCCGGTTTTCGATTTTTCGGAGCCGTCGGCCGTGTGCCTCGGTTCGGGACCGCTTAACCACCTCCGTTTGCTCCGGTTTTTGGCATGCATCTTATTTTCTCCCTTTTGAGGGACACTGTGACTCGAGAGACCAACTTCGTGGTCGAACACCACTTCCAGTGCCTAACAGTCAGTTTTCGGGGCCTCAGGCTGCGCGTTTCGGCCCCCGAACCTCCATTTTGCATCGGTTTGGGCTCATTTTTGGCAGGGACCTCTGTTTCATCGTTAGGAAGGTGGTAGAAGGGTGGGAGGCCAGCAATTGTTCTGACAACCAGTTTTATTCCTCCATCGCCCTCCGTCGCCTGTTTTTCCCACTTGAAAGCCAATGTTGACCACCCTAAGGCCACTTTTTCTTGCCCCAAACCACATATTTGTGTTGTACACACCTGGGAGGCCACCAATATCATATGGCTGGCCATTAATTGTGTTTGACCCTTTTGAACCCCTCCAAAAAGTGGGTTTCAGCGTGATTGGAGCCTCCCCTTCCTCACACGATTTCAGCGTGTCTGGAATTTATCTTAGAATACATGGAGCGTGCTCCTGATTGATTTTATTTGTTCTTTCTCCACTCACGAGTCCAGCGTGGTTGGCGTGTGTTCACCCTTTGCATCTATTGCATCACATCTTTTACATCGTATTTATTTTACTGTCTGGTCTAGGAGACCTTAAATCCTCTGGTCTAAGGAGACCTTAAATCCTGCATCTTTATTCGCACTGTCTTGTGCACTCCCCGGTCTAGGAGACCTTAAATCCTCTAAAGGTGCAATTCCTTTGGTGTTTGTCGTGCCCGAACGACTTTCGATGGTCTGGTATAGCCACCTGCCTGTGTTAGTAGTGAGTTCCTAGGAGACCAACTGAGACGGTGGAAACTAGAGTTCGAATGGCTCATGCCGAGTGTGTCTCGATGTGTTTAGGTTGTTTACCTTTTGTTTTCCGTTGATGAGTCATTTTGACTGTGGTCAATTGTAGGCTCAATACCCGGTTAAGACCCCTTTTCTTAATTTCAAAAATAAATCGTTTTATGCTCAGAGTGCTGTGCCATTCTCTACATTTGTGCAAAATAGAATTTGTTCTTTTATAAAGCTGCAGGGTTCAACCCAGGTCATGTGAAAACAGTAGAACGAGGACCTATCTGAAGCTGTATAGGTTCCAGACTGCAAATCAAAAGAAAAGAGGGAAAATTTGGAGCATCTTAGCATGTTTCAACTTTAGCAAAATCCGAGACTGCATTCCAGGTGCACCTTCTCAAACCTCGCCTTTCTCTGGAGTATGAGTGTGTCTCGACCCCAAGTGTAAGCCTGCTTGAAGTCAGAATGGCAGTACCCGCGGTTTTCACATGTAGATGTTACCCCTCGCCAATATGAACAGGGTGTGTCCCTTTTTGAGTCGAGCACATTGCAAAGTCCTTCGAGAGGTAAATTGGAGGCATCAAAGTACATGTTTGATTCTCTTCTATTGTATAGAATGTACATTTTTATATATACTTCTATTGCATGCATGCCGCGCATGGTTTATGATTCTTCCATAGAATATGCTTTCAATGTTGCATAGAATATGCCTGTCTCTTGCATAGAATATGCTTTCAATGTTTCATAGAATATGCCTGTCTCTTGCATAGACTATGTTCTCGAAGGGAGGGAGAGGTCTCGTAGATCATCTCTCAGTGGCCGTAGGCTATGTTTCGTGGTCGTAGGCCATTTCGCCCGTTTGGAGTCCGATTTCTGGTTTTTCAGAGCCGTCGGCCGTGTGCCTCGGTTCGGGACTGCTTAACCACCTTTGTTTGCTCTGGTTTTTGGCATGCATCTTATTTTCTCCCTTTTGAGGGACACTGTGACTCGAGAGACCAACTTCGTGGTCGAACACCACTTTCGGTGCCTAACAGTCAGTTTTCGGGGCCTCGGGCTGCGCGTTTCGGCCCCCGAACCTCCATTTTGCATCGGTTTGGGCTCATTTTTGGCAGGGACCTCTGTTTCATTGTTAGGAAGGTGGTAGAAGGGTGGGAGGCCAGCAATTGTTCTGACAACCAGTTTTATTCCTCCATCGCCCTCCGTCGCCCGTTTTTCCCACTTGAAAGCCAATGTTGACCACCTTAGGGCCACTTTTTCTTGCCCCAAACCACATATTTGTGTTGTACACACCTGGGAGGCCACCAATATCATATGTCCGGCCATTAATTGTGTTTGACCCTTTTGAACCCCTCCAAAAAGTGGGCTTTTCTCTCTCCTAGTTTACTTTCTCCAGTTTTTGACCACATGGTTGTGTTGTGCACACATGGGAGGCCACCAATCTGTGGTGGCCGGCCACTAATATTGATTGACCCTTTTGACCCTTGGCCGGCCGGCCATGGGGAAGGCCGGCCGGCCACCTAAACCCTAGAAAAGCAGCCGGCCATGATCCTCTCTCCAGGTACATTACAGATATGAATTCTGTTTTCCCCCAGATTTTGCATCCGGGGGGCTGCACTTTTGGGGGGAAACTTGAATTCCTTTCCCCCCCATTTTTCCCCCTCTTTTTCCCACTCTTTTGCTTATATAACAGCACCTCCAGCTCCCATCTGAGGGTTACAAAAAATTGCTTTGAGGCTCTTGCATTGATCCTCCCTCTCCTTCTCTTCCAAGCACCTAAATCCTTCAAATCCTACACCATTTTACACTACACCTCATAGCACAAGGCCTCCATACTCCATACTAGCAGCTTGAGGCTGTTTTTTAGAGTTTAGGAGTACCCAAACTTGGTCCAAAGGCTGTAAAAGATTGGTTCTTCAAGGGTAAGTCTCCTTCTCCTCTTCTTGGCTCTATTTTTGCATACAATCTAAGCTATACTTTCTTGTATATTTGGGCTCCAACCCTAACTGAAAATGGCATTATTTTGAGGTCTTTTTCATGTTTGTTTAAGGGCCTCTCCCTGTTTGAGGCTTCCTTTTTACATTTGCTTCTTTACCTCTCTTGTATGCCTCTTTCTTGCATAGTATTTTAGGCCTATTTGTAAACTGTTTTGAGCTTGGTTATAAACTGTGAAGTGACTTATTTTGAGCCTTTCTCCAATATTGTTGAAGGGCTCTTCACTGTTTGAGGCTTCCTTTTTTCACTTGCCTCGTTATCCCTCTTTTGGCCTCATTTTTGCATGTTTTGTTAGCCCCTTGTGCTTATATTTTTGGGCTCTGGTCCAAACTGTAAATAGCCTTATTTTGACCTCCTCTTCATGTTTGATCAAGGGTCCTTTGCTGTTTGAGGCTCTCTTTTTTCTCTTTGTGTTTAAATCTCTTTTTAGGCCTTATTTTGCATAGTACTTTAAGCTTGCATGTGCACTGTTTTGGGTTTGGTCACTAACTGTAAAATACCATATTTTGGGCCCCTCTTAAACTTTGTTGAAGGGCCCTCCTCTTTTTGAGGCCAGAAACCATCACTTGCTTCTTTGTCTCCTTTTTGGCCCATTTCTTGCACAATGTTTTAGGCCTATTTGTGTTTAGATCCGTGGCTTGTTGTAAACTGTAAAGTGATTCATTTTGAGCCCCTCTTCAACGTTGTTGAAGGGCTATTGGCCATTCAGGGCCAGCAGCTGCTACTTGCTTCATTACCTCTCTTATGGGGCCATTTTTGCATGCTAGCTTAGTCCTATTTGTGTCCATTGTTTGGCCTTGCTTAAAACTGTAAATATGCTTGTTTTGGGACTGTCTTGATTCTGTCTTCACACTTCATGTTCAAATAATGCATTCTTTGCATAGCCAGAGGTCATTCCATGTACCTAATTTCATGTTTCGAGTCTCATTCCATGCATCGGGTGCCATGTTTCCATGTTTTGGGATCATTTCGCATCGTATTTTGCTACTGAAATTTGCATGCTAGTATGCCATATTCCATGCCTTGCCATGTATTGTTAGAGTGGCATTTGGTGCTTTAGGGTTGGTCCTCGATTTGCGTGCATGTGTGCACGCATTTCGAGTGTCTCATTTTCATACTATGGCCTCCTATGTGAGTGCGGCTGAGGTCCACTCATATTGGTGTAAGCCCATATTGCATTGTGTATGCCATTTCATTTCATAGCATTGTGTATGCTAGGCCGTGTGTTAGCGCATTGTGTATGCCATGTTACCTCGTGCATCGTGTATGCCATTTCATAGCATTGTGCATGCTAGGTTGTATCTTAGTTGCATTTCATGCATGTCATGCATATTGCATCGTGCTTGGGATAAGAGTTAGCCCGAGCATGGGAAACGAGGGACGTTTCGTACTTCGAGTGACGGAACGTGTCTCAATTCCCAGTCACC
>NW_021026528.1:1132286-1185376 GCF_004153795.1 Camellia sinensis
TGTTGGATTACGAGACCCGCTATACACCGCTGGAGAAGGCTTGTTGGGCCTTGGTATGGGCAACCAGGAAGCATCCAGAACCCGCAGGAGGACACAAATCTTCCAACGGGGCCAGCTCCGCCCCCGCTTCCGCCTCAACTGTCCAAGACCCATACACCCAACCACCCGGACTCTCCCTTCGAGGTCGAGGTTGATCATACAGCTCTGAAATTGAGCAAACTGGAGAAGCTCTTCAAGAAATCCCAAGGGGTCAAGGCTATGCCGGATATCGAAGATGGATATACCGAGGAGGCCGTAACACTCCCTAATAAAACGGAATAAGAACTCGCAATGTTTTCAAAAATTGATATCATGGTTAGTAGAGGCCGGTCTATGACCGGGCGAGCGGGGGTGCTCACGAAGTGACCTTCCCCAATCGTACCCAAGTTCCCGAGTCGAGGTAACTTTGGTGATGACGGACACGTGGCCTTAGGCAAACGAGTCAGGGTTTCCTAAATTTTCCCAAAATAAAATATTTAGGTGGCGACTCTGTATCTGGTAAAGCAGTCCATGTTTGGTGCTTCTTTCAAAATCTGTTTTCTCAAAATGATTTGCCGGATTTGGACTCTTTGGTTCAGATTTAGAACTATGACAATTTGAGAGTCCTGAACTGTAGTGAGCCCAATATCGAACGGAACAGAGGGGACTCATTCCTCCCGGGGGCGTTCGGGGACGTCTACAGTTTCTGGCGACTCTGCTGGGGATTTAGAGAACTTGACTCGAACTCATGATATCTTGTTTTGAGTACACTTATGTGTTTCTTTGCATTGCATTTGCATTGGTGCGCCTAGGACACCGTGTTTGCCATCTGCTATTCCTGAACGGTTTGCCAGAGGCTTGTCTTGTCAAGGAATGACCATAAGGCTAACCGGTTGTGGGCTCTGCCAGTATGGGAACACAAACCCCGATTTTACCGGGGCACTCTTTTGACCATTCGACCTAGTGCATATTCGGATCCATAGTGACCATTCCAAACTAGGACAGGTTGCTTACCCGTTTATAGGTTGTTTGAAACCGCTGCGTGCGTAGTGAAACCCTAGCTCCTGACAAAATAGGACAGGGAAACCCTACCCCAACATAGGGGTGTTTTGGCTCTCAGTTGTCTGCTATGTGCTTTTAGAGTGCGTCTCTATGGGAATGCATGTATCAGTCTACAATTTTGGGCATCAGGCCTGCGGGCACCAGTATCTGGGAATCAGTTTTACCTGAGGGTATCAGTTCACCGGTAGAATTTTGAGGCAGAATTCAGTAGAGGGCACAGTCATCCTGGTGCTCATATCTGTTCAGGGTGAAATCAGGCTGAGATGCTACATGTTTTCTCTTTTGCTAGGTAGTTTGGGAACCATAGCTTCAGAAGGCTCCGATATCCCTCGAGTTACACCGAACTTGTGTTGATAGACTTTGTCGGGTCAGAGATTCAGTTCAAGGGCAAATCAGTGTTCCTTCGTTGAGGAAAGGCAAAGGAGGGCCAGATAGGGTTCATTTTGTTCATCTGATCCGATAGTCACCAGTCACATCATCAGCAGGCCCGTGATGGCACAGGGTTCGGAAGAATTTGTGGCCATGATAGCGGCGTTAAATCAGGGAACTGCAATGCAGGATAAGACCAGTGTTGAAACGCAACGCCCATCTAGGGCATCTGTTTCGTATCCAGCTTCGGGACCCCAGCCAAACTTTGACCCACTTCTACCAGCTGAAGATTTGCAGGGTCCAGATCCCCGAGAAAGGTCAACTCAAGCTTGAGTTTCCACAACCCTGGTGCAGCCTACTGAGAGGCTTCGTCTCTCTGATGTTAATGAATTCAATCCGACTGCAGTGAAAATTGTGAACCTTGAGAAGCAATTCAAAAGGGCACAGGGCCTTAACTCCATTCACGACATTGAGGATTGGTCCACCGAGGTTGCCGTAAGGCTCCCAGTCGAGAGTACCAATGCTGGCAGTAGCACTATTTCCAAACCTGCTAAAGTCAACACAATCGCCATAGCCGACCCTTTTGCCAAGGCGAGCCTACAAATAGCCAGCCCAGCCCGAGCTCAGGGTAGATTTTTCACCCCCCTCCATATGAGCCTAACCAGCGCATTCAAAGTTCTGATGGAAAGAGGGCATCTCAAAACCCTTAATCCTCAACCTTTGCCAAATCCACTCCCTGCCAGACATAACCCCAGCAAATACTATGTATATCATCAACAGCGCGGCCTTGGCACCGATGGTTGCTACTGCCTTCGTCATGAGATCCAGAATCTCATTGACAACCGAACAATAGTTCCACCTCAAAACCCCAAGGACCAAGTACCTCATCCATATCTCAACCTCAGCCATACATTGCCACCCACCTACAACCCCAGTGTATACACCCTGACCCATATACCCAAACCCGAGATGTTTATCCCGGAAAGCATGGGCTTAAGCACGATGGATGCACTTGAACCCCAATCATCTCAAACCCGTGATCCCACTACTTCTGGGCTGAAGAGAATGATCAAAGATCTTCAGAGAACTGTGACAGATTTGGCCTCCGGGACATCGGCTCCGTCATCAACCACATCACATACCAGGGAGTTCATGTCAAAAGGCTCCCCAATTTCGGAACAGGCTGTATTTGAGGAATGCCAATCCCTTGGCAAAGTGGAGGCGAATGGAAGGAACAAGATAGGGGCGGACATGGATCCCCATGAACATCTTCTGTTGGCTGTTGAGGCTTTGAAAGCCGAGGGACTGAACAAAGAGCAAGTGTTCGCAGTTGTTGCAAAAACTGTGGACGACATTTTCGCCACTCAAGTTGGGGGCAGTTTGAATCAAGGAGCAAGCCGGGAGAAGGGTCGTTGTATCAGAAACGTTCCTTTCGGCTATAATCCTGCACTCAGAAGAGATCAGCAAACCAGGCCAGCACCTGCTAATCCCTCTGCTGGTGCGCCCAGCAAAAATCCACAAACCTTGATGTACCAACCCCAAGGTCGGAGGGTCTTCCATGCCCTCTATATGCCTTTGTCCAAAGCTCTCCAAATCCTTATTTGACAAGGCCATCTCAAACCCCTTGAGTCTCGGCCTCTCCTGAACCCTCTTCCGGCTAAGCATGATGGTACCCAGTACTGCGCGTACCACCAGCAAACTGGTCACAGTACCGATAGTTGCTTTCGTTTGCGCCATGATGTACAAGATCTGTTTGACAACGGGGTCATCCCCGCACCAGGTCCTGCAAAGTCTATCGGCACTTGATCAGTGAACTTGTAGGGGATAATGTGATGTGATCGAGGGATGAACCACCTACGGGCGGCGTTCAGTTTATTTCAGATATGGTGTATGGCACGCACTGTTTTGAGCATTTGTGAATGTTGGTTTTTGGTACATTCTGACTTAGGTATTGGGTCAGTCTTGTTGTTTTGTTTTTGAATCTGTCTTTTTGTTTTGAGTCAGTCTCTTTTGTTTTGGGTTTGTCTTGTTGTATCGAGTCAGTCCTGTTGTATAGGAGTCGGGTGATTTCGGGGGGTGTTACCTCAGGCGTCACCATTTTGTTTTGTGTTTGTCTTTTCATTTTGTTTTGAGTCTATTTCTGCCTTGGAGCCAATTACACCAGAAGATTTGAATGAAACAATAGTGGTTTTTTTTTTATGCTTTTGTGCTTGCTTCAACCGTGCGCCAGTTGTGCCAGAAGATTTGAACGAAACGGCAATGCATCTCACCTGCTCTTTTGTGCCTTGAATTCATTGCATCGACCTGAGTTTTCCAAAACTTTTTGAACACTGCGGTGAAAACGAAGGGGAAGGAATTCCTCGGGTTTTGCAAAATTTTGATCAATTGAGAGAAAGAGAGGTGTGCTAAGCCCTTTAATGAATGAAATCATGCTTGTTAGCGTGAGTACTGAGAAGGACCCTAGCTTGATCCAGACTGGTTTTACACTATCTTCAGCGCGAGCGATTTCTCGCTTTCTTAAAAATTTTCAAAAACAAAATGTTTTGCGCGGTCCTGCGAAGACTTGTGTGGAATCGCTCTTGAGATTGTGCAGCTTAGGATCGCTCTCAGCCTCGAGACTTGAGCCCTTGCTTTCAAACCTGGACCTTGGATTCAGAGTGTTCAACGGTCAACCGCGATATGAGGCCTGTGTGGCCAGATTTGAAACAGCCCTCGAACAAGAGGCACCAAAGTCAGATCAAGAAGATCGGACCTCATCAGAAGAAGCTTGCGAAGATAGAACAGAAACACCCCTCGAACTAGGGGTAAAAATGCCAGATATGCTCGAAGAACCGAAGATGGATCCTTCAGTAAATCAATGCAACGGCCACTCTCCTGGATACGGACGGCTGCAAAACCCTAAAACCATTTGGCATGGACTTGTTACACTTTTACCCTTTGAGAGGCTCGCTGGGCCGAAAACCCGAAAGGGCGACCCAGGCAAAAGTTAGAGCAAGATAAAAATACAAAAAAAGAAGCAAAAAAAAAAATGCAAAAAAAAAGAAGAGAAAAAGAAATGAAAAAAATTGAAAAGAAAAGAAGAACAAAGCTCGCAAGGTCTAAAACCCGCAACGGGCGCCTTGACAAAAGTTAGAGCCTAAAAAGGAGAGGTTAAATACCCGATTGTACCTTAACCCCGAACTACGTGAGGCTTGATTCCCATCTTTGGGATACGTAGGCAACTTCATTCTGAAGTCCAGCCGTAAAATACTTCAAATTCAACTATGTCCATGCGATGGTTCTAGTCATCTTTGTCTTTTCTGCATCCGGGAGTTCGGTTGCAATCATCGCTTTGAGGACTGATTACAATACACTACGGTGCCATTCAGACAAGGGACAACTTTCTGTTGCCATTCAATGCACCGCGGTGTCATTTAAACAAGAGGCAACTTTCCGTTGCCATTCAATGCGCTGCGGTGCCGTTCAAACAAGGGGCAACTTTCCGTTGCCATGCAGCTCTCTTCGAGCAAGGGGGCAATTTTCCTCCAAATCCGAGGTTGTGCGTCTCAAGAGTAGGTTCCGTGCTTGTTAAGCATTGGCCGTTTGCAAAAATAGTTTTTGAGAATTTTTACTGAAGTTGACTAATTTTCTTGAAAATTGTTCCATCTTTTTTCAAAAACTGGACCATTTCTTGGACCCCAAAAAGGGAAAATTTTCTGTGCTCATAGCCTGACTTGCATGATTTCAAATCAAAAATTGAACAAGTGTGTTAATCTAACTCTCATATCGGTCAAAATTGTTTTAGTAGAGAACCAAAACAAAAAATGGTTAAAATGATGAACTAGGGGCACAGTTGAGTCAGGCTCCCTGTCTTTCCCCCATTTTCAACATACTCGCCAAGAAGGGCACTCTACCTGCCAGAAGAGGGCGCAACTAAAGTTAACAACAAAGGGCTGAAAGCTCTCACATCCTCCAAGCAACGAGGTATCAAGCAAAGTGCAAAGCACGAACTAGAATGGGGCAAGATATTCCACTCCATCATGTGGACAGATCTTATCACGTCCAAACTCCCCAGCAAAGCATCATCAACTGATGTTAGCTGCAGATTTGCTACACACCCAGTTGTAGCGCAACCTTTCCGTGGGAGGGATTCACTAGCTGTGAGCGGAAGAAAGAGAATCTAGCAGAATGCTAAGGGCACGAGCTCACAATTTGCTGTTTATCCATCAACCACCCAGGAGGGGGGATGAAAAATGAGAGATTGAAGAATAGAGAGATGTACGATGAGAGGAAAAGTGAGAAGAGGGCTTTTTCAGAAAAACAGAGCTTGAGGGCCGAGTGATGTAAGAACCACAAATGAGAAAGGGTGGGAAACACTACTCGGTGAAACAGGCTCCCTGTGTACGTCTGAGTGTCGTGTCTTTTTGTTTTATCTCGATTCTTGTTTTTGAGTCGTTTCGAGCGTGTCTCGATGTGTTTAGGTTGTTTACCTTTTGTTTTTCGTTGTTGAGTCTTTTTCGCTGTGTTCAGTCGTAGGCTCAATACCTAGTCGAGAACTCATTTTCTCAATTTCAAAAAATGATTTGTTGTGAGTGCTGTGCCATTCTCCACATTTGTGCAAAAAGGGAATTTGTTCTTTCGAAAACTGCAGGGTTCAACCCAGGTCATGTGAGAACAGTAAAATCAGGACCTATCTGAAACTATATGGGTTCCAGACTGCAAAGCGAAAGAAAAGAGGGAAAATCGAAGCATCTGAGTGTGTTTCACCTTCAGCAAATTCCGTGATTGTACTCCGGATGTACCTCCTCAGGCCTTGTCACTACTCTGAAGCATGAGTGTATCTCGGCCCCAAGCTTAAGCCTATTTCAAGTCAGAATGGCAATTAAAGCAGCAACAGATGTTATCTCTCTCTGGTATGAACAGGGTGTGCCTGAGTGTGTTGCAAACCCCTCCGAAAGGTAAATCAGAGGTCGCGTTTGAATTTGGTCTCGTTACGGATTGTATTCCCTTATTCGGCATTTTTTTTTAAATATGCGTTGTCACGCACGTTCCACTTGCATTGTGATGCACATTCCAATTGTATTATTATGCACATCTATCCCGCATTGCTATGCTCATTCATCGCATTGTTATGCACCAATTCACTTGCAATTATCATTCTTCCTCCTCGCGCGTGCGACAGCTTAGACCTCTTTTGGTTTAAGAGCATTTGGAACATGTTCCAATGCCCGCATCTTTTATTCTGAAACACCGGGATACGTCCCTATGTTTCTCCCTCTTCGGTTAAAAGCGTTCGGAATACGTTCCAATGCTTACACCATTCTGAAACACCGGGATATGTCCCTATGTTTCTCCCTCTTCGGTTAAAAGCGTTCGGAATACGTTCCAATGCTTACACCATTCTGAAATACCGGGATGCGTCCCTATGTTTCTCCATCTTCGGTTAAAAGCGTTCGGAATACGTTCCAATGCTTACACCATTCTGAAACACCGGGATACGTCCCTATGTTTCTCCCTCTTCGGTTAAAAGTGTTCGGAATACGTTCTAATGCTCACACCATTCTGAAACACCGGGATACGTCCCTATGTTTCTCTCCCTTTCCGAAACACTGGGATACGTCCCTATGTTTCTCCCCCCTCAGTTAAAAGCGTTCGGAATACATTCCAATGCTTATACCATTCCGAAACACTGGGATAAGTCCCTATGTTTCTCTCTTTGTCCCCTTCCTTACGCGATTTCAGCGTGTTTGGAATTTATCTCAGGTTGCGTTGTGCGCTCACCTGGGCGGTTGTTGTTTGGACCTCCTCTCACGATTTCAGCGTGGTTTGAGTGTCCCGTTCCTTACGCGATTTCAGCGTGTTTGGAATTTATCTCAGGTTGCGTTGTGCGTGCACCTGGGCGGTTGTTGTTTGGACCTCCTCTCACGATTTCAGCGTTGTTTGAGTGTCCCATTCTTTACGCGATTTCAGCGTGTTTGGAATTTATCTCAGGTTGCGTTGTGCGCGCACCTGGGCAGTTGTTGTTTGGACCTTCTCTCACAATTTCAGCGTGGTTTGAGTGTCTCGTTCTTTACACGATTTCCGCGTGTTTGGAATTTATCTCAGGTTGCGTTGTGCGCGCACCTGGGCAGTTGTTGTTTGGACCTCCTCTCACGATTTCAGCGTAGTTTGAGTGTCCCGTTACTTACGCGATTTCAGCGTGTTTGGAATTTATCCCAGGTTGCGTTGTAGACGCGCTGGGCGGGTTGTCCTTCGACCTCCTCTCACGATTTCAGCGTGATTGGAGCCTCCCTTTCCTCACACGATTTCAGCGTGTCTGGAATTTATCTTAGGATACATGGAGCGTGCTCCTGATTGATTTTCTTTGTTCTTCCTCCACTCACGAATCCAGCGTGGTTGGCGTGTGTTCACCCTTTGCATCTATTGCATCACATCTTTTACATCGTATCTATTTTACTGTCTGGTCTAGGAGACCTTAAATCCTCCGGTCTAAGGAGACCTTAAATCCTGCATCTTTATTCGCACTGTCTTGTGCACTCCCCGGTCTAGGAGACCTTAAATCCTCTAAAGGTGCAATTCCTTTGGTGTTTGTCGTGCCTGAATGACTTCCGGTGGTCTGGTATAGCCACCTGTCTGTGTTAGTAGTGGTTCCTAGGAGACCAACTGAGATGGTGGAAACTAGAGTTCGAATGGCTCATGCCTAGAATGCAAAGGTTCGGGATTTCCGAGACTAAAGTCTGGTTTAAATACCCAGGGGTATATCCTCGGCTTGAAATCTGTATGGCAGCCCCACAGATTGAGATAGCATGTGTATGCGTCTCATTCTGGATACCGAATCAACCTAGTCTGTCACCCTATTGGAGAATAGGGAAAGCTGCGACCATAGTCAAGGAGAAAAGTAGTACCTGCGGTTCAACCAAGGAGAAGCGAAAGATCCCAGCAACATGAGGTAAGTCATTGCCAATTGCCCTGTAAGGTACCTTTACCTCTTAGCTATTACATTGCATTTTAAGCCCACTACATTACAGTGCATTGCATGAATCCTCAATTTTCAAACCGGCTTCGCGTAGCGTATAAGTCCAATTATCAAACCGGCTTCGCGTAGCGTATAAGTCCAACTTTCAAAACCGGCTTCGCGTAGCGTATAAGTCCAATTATCAAACCGGCTTCGCGTAGCGTTAAGTCCAATTTTCAAACCGGTTTCGCATAGCGTATAAGTCCAATCTTCAAAATATTTCTGCATATCATTTTGCATCTTGCCCCCTGCTTGCGGGCACATCTCTGTTTATCTCACCTGTTTGTCTAAGTCTTCGGCCTTGTCAAAAATGGGTCGTCTCTAGGCTTTGACATTCACTCCCGTCACTTATGACTTTCGAGTTCTGTCAAAGAGGGGCAACTGTAGAACCCCCATTTTTGACCGACCTTAAGATTCAGACGTCACCAATTGAGCGCTTGGTGATGTTGCATATCGTGCTCGTTCAGAGGTTTCAGAGTCTCGGCTACGAGCCTTGCCTCCGGACTTCCGGACTCTTTCATGCTTTGCCTCGGTTTGTGAACCAGGCTCTGTTTTCTCTGTTTTCTCTTCCCGAAGGGAGGGAGAGGTCTCGTAGATCATCTCTCAGTGGCCGTAGGCTACGTTTCGTGGTCGTAGGCCATTTCGCCCGTTTGGAGTCCGATTTCCGATTTTTCGGAGCCGTCAGCCGTGTGCCTCGGTTCGGGACCGCTAAATCACCTCCGTTTGCTCCGGGTTTTGGCATGCATCTTATTTTCTCCCTTTTGAGGGACACTGTGACTCGAGAGACCAACTTCGTGGTCGAACACCACTTACGGTGCCTAACAGTCAGTTTTCGAGGCCTCGGGCTGCGCGTTTCGGCCCCCGAACCTCTATTTTGCATCGGTTTGGGCTCATTTTTGGCAGGAACCTCTGTTTCATTGTTAGGAAGGTCGTAGAAGGGTGAGAGGCCATCAATTGTTCTGACAACCAGTTTTATTCCTCTATCACCCTCCATCGCCCGTTTTTCCCGCTTGAAAGCCAATGTTGACCACCCTAAGGCCACTTTTTCTTGCCCCAAACCACATATTTGTGTTGTACACATCTGGGAGGCCACCAATATCATATGGCTAGCCATTAATTGTGTTTGACCCTTTTGAACCCCTCCAAAAAGTGGGCTTTTGTCTCTCCTAGTTTACTTTCTCCAGTTTTTTACCACATGGTTGTGTTGTGCACACATGGGAGGCCACCAATCTGTGGTGGCCGGCCACTAATATTGATTGACCCTTTTGACCGTTTGCCGGCCGGCCATGGGGAAGGCCGGCCGACCACCTAAACCCTAGAAAAGCAGCCGGCCATGATCCTCTCTCCAGGTACATTACATATATGAATTATGTTTCCCCCTCGATTTTGCATCCGGGGGGCTGCACTTTTGGGGGGAAACTTGAATTCCTTTCCCCCCCATTTTTCCCCCTCTTTTTCCTACTCTTTTGCTTATATAACAGCACCTCCAGCTCCCATCTGAGGGTTACAAAAAATTGCTTTGAGGCTCTTGCATTGATCCTCCCTCTCCTTCTCTTCCAAGCACCTAAATCCTTCAAATCCTACACCATTTTACACTACACCTCATAGCACAAGGCCTCCATACTCCATACTAGCAGCTTGAGGCTGTTTTTCAGAGTTTAGGAGCACCCAAACTTGGTCCAAAGGCTATCAAAGATTGGTTCTTCAAGGTTAAGTCTCCTTCTCATCTTCTTGGCTCTATTTTTGCATACAATCTAAGCTATACTTGCTTGTATATTTGGGCTCCGACCCTAACTGAAAATAACATTATTTTGAGGTCTTTTTCATGTTTGTTTAAGGGCCTCTCCCTGTTTGAGGCTTCCTTTTTACATTTGCTTCTTTACCTCTCTTGTGTGCCTCTTTCTTGCATAGTATTTTAGTCCTATTTGTAAACTGTTTTGAGCTTGGTTATAAACTGTGAAGTGGCTTATTTTGATCCCTTCTCCAACATTGTTGAAGGGCTCTTCACTGTTTCAGGCTTCCTTTTGTCACTTGCCTCGTTATCCCTCTTTTGGCCTCATTTTTGCATGTTTTGTTAGCCCCTTGTGCTTATATTTTTGGGCTCTGGTCCGAACTGTAAATAGCTTTATTTTGACCCCCTCTTCATGTTTGATCAAGGGTCATTTTCTGTTTGAGACTCCCTTTTTGCTCTTTGTGTTTAAACCTCTTTTTAGGCCTTATTTTGCATAGTACTTTAAGCTTGCATGTGCACTGTTTTGGGTTTTGTTACTAACTGTAAAATACCATATTTTGGGCCCCTCTTAAACTTTGTTGAAGGGCCCTCCTCTGTTTGAGGCCAGAAACCATCACTTGCTTCTTTGTCTCCCTTTTGACCCATTTCTTGCACAATGTCTTAGGCCTGTTTGTGTTTAGATCTGTGGCTTGTTGTAAACTGTAAAGTGATTCATTTTGAGCCCCTCTTCAACTTTGTTGAAGGGATCTTGGCCATTCATGGCCAGCAGCTGCTACTTGCTTCATTACCTCTCTTATGGGGCCATTTTTGCATGCTAGCGTAGTCCTATTTGTGTCCATTGTTTGGCCATGATTAAAATTGTAAATATACTTGTTTTGGGACTGTCTTGATTCTTTATTCACACTTCATGTTCAAATAATGCATGCTTTGCATAGCCACAGGTCATTCCATGCACCTAATTCCATGTTTCGAGTCTCATTCCATGCATCGGGTGCCATGTTTCCATGTTTTGGGATCATTTCGCATCGTATTTTGCTACTGAAATTTTCATGCTAGTATGCCATAGTCCATGCCTTGCCATGTCTTGTTAGAGTGGCATTTGGTGCCTTAGGGTCGGTCCTCGGTTTGCGTGCATGTGTGCACGCATTTCGAGTGTCTCATTTTCATACTATGGCCTCCTATGTGAGTGCGGCTGAGGTCCACTCACGTTGGTGTAAGCCCATATTGCATTGTGTATGCCATTTCATTTCATAGCATTGTGTATGCTAGGCCGTATGTTAGCGCATTGTGTATGCCATGTTATCTCGTGCATCGTGTATGCCATTTCCTAGCATTGTGCATGATAGGTTGTATCTTAGTTGCATTTCATGCATGTCATGCATATTGCATCGTGTTGGGGATAGAAGTTAGCCCGAGCACGGGAAACGAGGGACGTTTCGTACTTCGAGTGACGGAACGTGTCTCAATTCCCTGTCACCGACACTCTGGATTGCCCATGATGGAGTTAGGTCTTGTTGTGTTTTCATATGCATTCATTCTATATTGAGTTGCACAATTCGACTCCTCGGCCATCATGCATCGAGATGCGTGATTGGTGGCACGAGGATCGAGACATTCATACATTTGTGAAAATACATTGCCAATGCCTTTCTGCTCCTCTGTTGCAGCAAATCAAGAATCAGTAGCCTTTCAAAAGCCTTGCACAGCATTCCGGCATCAATCGCAAACAGAGGCTAATTGGGGCATCGCAGTGGATTTCCGTGCCAAGCAACCGAGCATGCATCACTCATCATCCGGAGCGGAGTCGAGGCAGTCCCTAGCTTGCATGCTAGTTTACAGCTTCTTAGATTAATTTGTTAATTAATTAGGGTTTTGTACATATTTGGACTGTAATATTCATTCGGGACTGTATATTATTTATTCGGACCCTCCGCGCGAGGGCAAATATTGTAATAAGTGTGCGTGTGTGTGATGTATGTCTTCCAACCCCACGTCTTTCCCCCTTTTATTTACCAGCTTATGATGGTTAGATTAGGGCATGTTTCAATTAGCATACAGTATGATAGCATGTTTGCATTCATTCATCTGTTTTGCATGCACCGGGCTCGGCGCATCATACTAACTGCATTGTTTTTTCAATTCCAAATTGAATACATGTTAGCCGTAGCATTTCATATGCCATGTTAGAATAGCCGAGCCTATTCTTAGTTGCATCTTGCATGTGTTGCATTAGGCATTTCTGTATAGTTAGGATCATGCATGGATTTCTAACCTAGCTTCTGTTTTGGCTTGGAGTACTCGATAAGTTTTATGCTTTAGTATCCTTGCATGCGTGTGAATGACTGCCATGAATAACATGCTTACCATGAGGCTATATGCTTATGTGATATAACTGCCTGAATGCCTGTGCGTGAAGGTTGTGTTATTTGAATTGGAACAATTCATCAAATGTGTGTTTTAAGCCCACTAGATAGTGGCAAAATCATGTTTTCTTAAGCCCACTTGAGGGTGGCAAATCCACGTCTTAGCCTACTTGCGAGTAGCACCATCAAACCATCTTTCAAATAAACAAACATGAAATGTTTTGTTCCAACTCAAACGATCCAGTCTATACTTGTATGTTGTGTGCATCACATAGTAATTCTAGGCTAATAACCGGAATAAGAGCACATAATGTTTTCAAAACTCGATATCATGGTTAGTAGAGGCCGATCTTTGATCGGGCGAGCGGGGGTGCTCACGAAGTGACCTTCCCCAATCGTACCCAAGTTCCCGAGCCGAGGCAACTTTGGTGATGACGGACATGTGGCCTTAGGCAAACGAGTCAGGGTTTCCTAAATTTCCCCAAAATAAAACATTTAGGTGGCGACTCTGTATCTGGTAAAGCAGTCCATGTTTGGCGCTTCTTTCAAAATCTGTTTTCTTAAAACGATTTGCCGGATTTGGACTCTTTGGTTCAGATTTAGAACCGTGACAATTTGAGAGTCCTGAACTGTAGTGAGCCCAATATCGAACGGAACGGGGGGGACTCATTCCTCCCAGGGGCGTTCAGGGACGTCTACAAGTGGTTGGCTGGATTAAACCAACTCTTAGTACTCTCTAGCCGAAGTAAGGACATCGGCTAAAGAGTGGTTGGCTGGATTAAAACCAACTCTTGTACTCTTTAGCCGAAGTATAAGACATCGGCTAAAGAGTGGTTGGTTGGACTAAACCAACTCTTAGTACTCTTTAGTCGAAGTAAGGACATCGGCTTAAAGAGTGGTTGGCTGGATTAAACCTTTATTACTCTTCAACCGAAGTAAGGATATCAGCCGAAATAAGTATATCGGCTAAAGAGTGGTTGACTAATAAGCTCAGTCAGATTGCTCAGCTAAGACCGGAATAAAGTATCTCGGTCGAAAAATATTGTGTTTCATTCAAGTTGCAGTTAGAAAGCAAGCACAAATAGGAAAGTAAACCGAGATAACAGCTGGAGCAAAAGAATTCGTTGAAAAACTCATTACAAGTGCAAGCATATAGATAAAAATCGGAATAAGTGTTGAATACAAAAGATGATTTTCATTAATCAAAATCAAAGCAAATACAAAGGAGGGGCCTCAGCCCGGTTACAAGACCAAAAGGGAAGAAGAAAATACTGAAAACAAGCAACATGAGAAGAAAATACAAAATCAGTTAAACAGATCATCTATTTCAGCGTCAAGATCAGCATCAACATTAACTCGAAGATCGGTTTCAGACGGGAGCTCGGTTTCGGTCAGAAGTATGGTCTCTGTTGGAAACACGGTTTTAGTTGGTTGCTCAATAGTTAGGTCTTCCACCATGGGCTCCGCCCGAGCTAACTGATCGGCAGGATCAGCAACGACCGGGGTGTCATTAGGCTCGATGTCATCATCATCTGATTGTTCAAGAAATTGTTGTTAAACGGTCGCAGCATACTCCGCCATTGAGCCCGGTATAAAATAGGGTGGAGGATTGTAGACTTCGGTCTCTGGTTGATGACCGAGCTGAGTCATGGCCGCCCTCCAACCGCACTTGAAAAAGAGGTCCTTCGCCGCTTCACATTGCTTAATATAAAGGGCTTCACCTTCCTTAAAACCGCGGGTCTTAGCATCCTCCAACTTCTTCTTCATCTCCTCAACTTCGGCCTTTTTCTTTCCTTCCAGTTTTGTAAGTTCGCGCAAATACTTGTCTTTGATAAGGGCTGCAGCTTTTTGTTTTTCTGCTTCAGCCGAGCTAACATGACCGGCTAAACGACCGTTCTCGGATTTTAGCTCGGCTAGCTGCTTCCTAGCCTCTTCTAGCTCAGCAGTTTTTTCGGTTACTTCGTCCAGTGCTTGCCTTGTAGTCTTGCGAAGTTCAAGCACTCGCTTGTGAGCGATGTGGCTCTTCTACATAGCCTGCCAAAAGAAAGGGAGACTTGTAATCAAACTTAGATAAAAGTTGTGCAAATTAAAAAGATTAACAGAAGATGCTACTTACAAGCACCATGGATTTGGTGGCTGAGCGGATGGCCTTTAGCTCGGACAAATTTTTGTGATGTTCCATGTCTGCTGGAAGACAGACACTCTTGGCAAGGTTAAACGCCATTAAGTGATCTTTCTCAGTGACCACTGAGTCTGTGTCTTATATATCTCGATTTTGAAATGTAAGTTTGGGTGCCCACTTGGAGGAGCTAGCCCGGTCAGAGCCCTCCGGTTGGTTTCGGTTGAGAGGGCTCAGTGGAAGCGTGGTTTCGTCTTCATCGACAAGGCGTTGCTCGGTTTGGGTAGTCCGGGCACGTTTGCTTGGGCGTGATGAAGAAGGTTCTTGAGATGGAAGGGCCACCACTGTTTCCTGAGTTTGGTTGGATGGTGGTACTTCTGCTCGATTGGTTTCGGTTAAGAGGGCCTTCACTCTATTCCGCTTCACCATTTCTTCTTCTTCGGTAGTGCGAACTAGGTTAATTTGTGGCAAGTTGGGGTCCGGTTCGGGAGAGGCTTCCAGTAAGAAGTCTGTTACTCTGGCTTTATGTCGGCCGCTGTATCTGTACGTCGGCTCAAAATTCAGTAGCTTGGCCCAACTTCTTTCGGAATACCGAAGTGCGGCGCGAAGTGTGTTTAGGTTGGGGTAACTGTACAGTGACTTGACGTGGGCAAAATCTGCATAAAGAAGACAACTGTCAATTCGGTTAAGGAATAGAATACCAAAACAAAACAGAAGCATGCAAAGAAACCGAGGTAATTATACCGGGGGTCCCTTTATTCCAGTTTATTCGGTCACCAGGAATCTGGGCTTCTTGTTCTTCGAAGTTCCCAGAAACCCAGAAGAAATCATCGTCGTTCAAGTCTTTATCCGGTGTGTTCGTTATTATTTTCTCTCGACGACGGCGTATTCTTAGATAATAGACCCAGCCATCTTCTTTTGATCCTATTGAATATTGATGGAAGAGTTCGGCTAAGCCGAGGTTAATGCCAGCTCGGCGGTTTAGCTCGGCTATACCGTTTATTATGCGGTATGAGTTTGTGGAAAGCTGAGTTGGGCATATCCTAGTTTGCCTAAGGACTTCGCAAATTAAGGGCTGAACAGGGAATCTTAGGCCGGTTTCTACAATGGACAGGAGGGTGAAGGGAACAAAACCAGGGTTTCCCCAAGGTATGACATCTTGTTCAGCCAAAGTTAGGTGAACATCAATAGGGATATTATAATCCTTTCGGAATTCGGCCAAACCCCCAGGTGTGTCTACTAAGAACCTACATTTACCCATTCTCTTTTAAATTACGAATAAATTAAGCTTGTGTTAGCTCGGTCAGAGAAGGGTGCTGAGTAGTTCGGTTGAGCGCTCAAAGGAGTGCCTGGGCAACCTAAAGTCTGCAAAGTGAAAAAAGAAGGGTTAAGCACAGCTCGTGGGACCGTGCTAAAAGAACAAAAAGGGGCAAGATAAGCAAGTCCTAGCTCGGTTTGAAGAAAGAATTTGATATCTTGGCTTGTGCAAATGGTTTGTTATTTCGTTTTGTGCAGAAGTTAGTGTTCGCTCAGTTGAACCTTTAGAGGCAAAGCTCTTACTTCGGTTTAAACTACGAAGGTTGGGTTAGCCCCAAGTTATAGCTCGGTCGAGATTGAGATTAACAGATGCACTATTACACAAACTTAGTGCGGATTGCTAGCTCGGCTGAGTAAGAACAAAAGGTTTGACTTGTTGAGACTATTGTTATAACGTGAAGTGTTAGTTCGGTTGAATAGCTTGGCAAGAGTAACAACAGCTACAAACTATTTTTTAGTTCGGTTATATTGTGATTTTGGATCAAAACTAGTATTTTTCATGTTATTTCTTGAATAAGAAGGGTTCTATTACTAAGTTTTCGCAGAAGATGCAAGACAAGGCAGAAAATGGGAGTACAAAATGTTTTGCAAAAACACACAAAATAAGAGCAACGTAACAGGATCAAATTAACAGAAAGGAAGCATCAAGTCACTTACTAGAGTAAAGGAAGGAAACTAAAGATGGAAGCAATGGCAGCAAAACCACGAAGCTTCCTTAGTTGCAGGACAATAGAGGCTCGAAGAGAGAAAATGAGATGAATAGTGGTGTGAATAATTCAAAAAGAGAAACAAAAAGAGTTTGTTTTGATAAGAGGCCCAAAATTTGGGCGGGATTGTTCAAAAAACACGAGGTACGATGACGGCGTGACAGCTACTTTCAGCCAATAAGAGTATGCCACGTGTCCTTGGGATAAGAAGTGATTCAGTTGCTGTGATTGAAGAGACGTTTGAACCAGACAGGTATAGCTCGGTGTGAGTTTAGCTCGGCTGGAAAGGCTAAAAGAGTTTTTAGCTCGGCTGAAGAGCTTAAGAGTTTTAGCTCGGCAGGAAAGACTAAAGTTGTTCAGTTCGGCTGAAAAAGCTGAAATTTTTTAGCTCGGCTGGAGACAGGTAATCCCTATCATGCTGCGCAGATGGAATTAAGGGGCAATTGAGAGGGTAATTTATATGAAAATTGGGCCGAGCTGGGTAATGGGCCGTTATGGGCCACAGTGCGAAGGACTGAGTAAAAAGGCCATGAAGTACTCCGGCCCAAGAGAGGTATAAAGTTACTCCAGCCCAAGAGAAGTGTAAAGTTACTCCGGTCCCAAGGAGGTTAGCTCGGTCACTATACTAAAACTTATACCGGTTATGACGCAGTATGGTTAGCTTGGTCTAAACCTTGCTAAAAGTTAGCTCAGTTTAGACTTACCACGGTTTGTACAGAAGGAACTGAGGTAAGGGCAGTAAAAGGACGAACCGAACTAAGGATAGTTCGGTCTGTTCTACGGCTAAGCATAGCCATGCGTACCTCGGCCACATTGGAGTCCGACCATGGTAAAACCATCTCACTTGGTTTAAACAATGAGGGGGGCGTTGAAGGATAAGTATTATCTTTCAGGAGTATGAATCCTAGGAGGACTCTACATGGAGGAGTAAGAGTCCTACTTGGATTGTGCCACACGGAACCTATAAAAGCTCACAAACATCACCTATGGAGAGGTAACACAACTTTGATTCCTGAATACACAGAGCTTTTTGTCTACTTATCTATTTTTGCTCACTTAGGCATCAGAGGGGTTTCCAGCACACACCCGCTGGCTAGCTCACGTTTGTGTTTTCAGGGAGTAAAGCGACAACGTTTGAAGGAATGCGGACTTGATCAACAGGATTATACGAGAAGGTTTATTTCTTTCCCGTACATTCATAATACATTAAAGTGTTATTATGGGGGTAAGACTTAGGGGTTGGGAGAAGTTAATAAATGTTAAGGTTTTTTTTTTTTTTAAATCAAAAAATCAGAAAATTTAGATTGGGAGATTGGAGCTCCCACAAGACTTGGGGTTAAATAACCCTTTTTATTTAATATATAGTATAGATACATATATATATATATATATATATAAGCACTAGTAATAACATGTGCTATGCACAGGATTTTATAATTCAAAGTGAGTCAGTATAATCATTTTGTGGTAACTGTGAGCTTTATATTTATTTTATATGGTGTAAAAACATATATATCCGTAATTTATGAAATTAAGGCAAGACTAATAGAAATAATTTATGAAATTAATAACAATCAAAACTATAAGCGAAAGATTATTGTATTCTATGAAAAGAATTTTAGAAATCAAATAAAAATACCAAAACCCATTGGGCCATCCATATAAAATAAAAACAAAATTAAAAATCACACACATTTTGAGCTCGAAACACCTTGAGAAATCTAGAACACACATTTTGAAAAATTGTCAGTACATAAGTTAAGTCACTAAGGTCATTGAATAATTATCCATAATCAATTAATCACCAAAGTTATCGAGCAATTATTGATAAGAAGTCTAAATATTCATATTAAATCAAATAATCGCTTCAACTATATTATAGTTAAAACCAATGTTTTTTTTTTCTTTTTTTTTTATAACTAAAACCAATGTATTTTGAACTAATGAACTTTGTTGGTCGGTGTTTAACAACCATAATTTCACTTGCTCTTTGTGCAAGTTGGTTTTTTGGTAAATTTTGTAATTTGTTGTTCTAGTTTCAGCATGATTTCTTATTTAGTCCTTTAAGACTTTGTTGTTTTTCTTTTGATTGTTCTATATGATGTTAACTTTTATTTTAATATAATTGTCTTATAACTTTTCTATAAAATAAAAAATAAAAATGTGCCTTGCTCTTTGAGCAAAACTGTCATCAACAACAAAAAGGTCTTCAAGAAACTTAAAAATCTTTCAAAAATTTAAAAAAAAAAAGAAAAGAAAAAAAGAAAAGAGCAAGATCAAGATCAAGAAACCTGTTTCTCAAAACCTATGTTCAAACAACCCACAACCACAATTGACATTGACATAAGTACTCTAAAATTAATAATTTAAACTGAAGAGTTGCCCTTAAGCTTTTTTTATTTTATTTACTAACACCAAAAATAAAATATTGAAGCCTGCAATCTTCTCCCAAAAAAAAAAAAAAAAAAAAAAAAATTTCCCACATGTGCGGCACTGTGCACGCACATGCCCCACCATCTCACCAAAACATGGTTTGGCACTGCTAAATACGCAAGTGCGGGGGGAGTGATCCTTGACCAAGCCGCACTACATTTTGAATCAAGGGTTTAGATCCATTCTAATAAATATCAATGGTTGAGATGTGTTTGATTCCCGCCCAAACGCTCATCTCTCTCTCTCACTCCCACGTCTGCCCAAACAGATGCCTCTCTTTACACGTTCTCTCTCTGCACATCTAGCCCTCTCTACACGTTCTCTCTCTACACGTTCGCTTATCACCGCCATTGAAGGGGAAGATCGAACTTGGCTCATCGACACCTACCCTCCTCGCACTCTCACCCGCTCCCTTCAAACCCATCGTTGCTGCAATTCAAACCCATCGTTGATTGAGTTCCGCTCATCGCCGCCATTGAAGATCGACACCTACCTTCCTGGTTGCACCCATCTCTCTTTGCTCGACTCCCCATCGTTGCTTCAATTCAAACCTATCGTTCTTCAGTTCAATAGAGGTAAGTTCTTCAGTTCCAGAGGCTTCAATTGTTTATGGGTCATTTACATTGGGCTCCATAGTAAAACCCACAATTTTTTGAATCACTAATACATTTTATTAGTTTTTGGTTGTGGTGAACAATCTGATCTGAATGTACCATGGCTTTGCTCTTCTTCTGCTCTATCCTGTTCACCGATCCTAATTTCCCTTTTCATTGGAGGCCGTAACGACGACGATGACCCTACTCTTCTTCCAAGATTTATAGAGAGTGTGTGCTATTATTAGAGGAAAGAGAGAGAGAGAGAGAGAGAGAGAGAGAGAGAGAGATTGATATTTATAAACAGAAAAAACTATACGTATATATGTATCTATTTTTATATATTAAATATACAGGGAATTTTAGAGAGAGAAATGTTGGGTCTGAAGCGGTAGCTAATATGGAGAAGGATTTTGATTCAAAGCTAAGGATTGAAAGCAATTCTTCCAATGGAGGGAACATACCCAGATCTAAGAGCTTTGAATTGGGCAGTATCTATGGCGTTGGTTCTTATTCCAATGTCTCATTTTTTTTCATCATATTTAATTTTTTACTGTATTTATTTATTTATTTATTATTATTATTATTATTATTATTATTATTATTATTATTATTATTATTATTATTATTATTGTGAATTAATTTGATTTATGTTGATTTATTATGGTGTTTTGATGATTTATGTTCATTAGAGGTTAATTTGAATGTCATGTTTCATCTATCTTTTTAGGGTTAGTTTAGATTGTTTATGGGTCATTTAAATTGGGTTTGATACAGTTATTATTAGAATTCCATTTTCTCAAACCCATAATTTTTTGAATCAATCTAATACATTTTATTTGAATTCCATTCTCTACAATTAATTCCATTCTCATCTCATTCTCTCTTTCACGGGTCTCGTACGGGTCATTTGTTTATTAAATCCATCCAAGCACCAAGAACTTTGTTCTCCACCCGACATATAACCGGATCTATATTTGAACTGGTAGTTTATTTGGGTTCGGGTTTGTGATTTTCGTTCGACATATAACTGGAGAGTCAAGGCAAGTGTGTAGTGGGGTTTTAATTGTTGTGTGACTTGTATCTATTTCAAAGCATTTAATATTAGCCATACTTGATCTAATAAACGGAATGGAACCACAAGAAGGTATTGGGTCACATATGTAAATGACATTGCAATTCGAACCAATCTTTTTACAACTGACCTATGTTATAAAAAAGTATTCAGGAACACGTAGATTAATTATTTTCTAGATGAACATTATTAGCTAAAAATACAAAAAAAAAGTTTTTAACCAACTTTTCAAAACAACTCATAATTATTAAAAAAAAAAAAAAAAAAAAAAAAATCAGCTTTTAACCAACTTTTCAAAACAACTCATAATTATTAGGATTGGTTAGAATAAGTGTACATTAAGATTAAAGTATTTTCGGGTGCAAAGCCAGTACCAGTGTTTGTTTTTGAATTTTTGAATGGATTAATTATTTTTTTGCTGCTCAATCACTCTGCAGCAGAGCGCGTCCCAGACATGCTAATTTAGCTTCGTATCCAGGTAATCGTCTATTTACTTATAGGCTTTTCTTTTTCTTTTTCTTCTTCATCTTATTTTACTTTTTTTTTCTTATATTAATTATAAGTATATGTTAAAGTTTGGTAGGCTTATATGCCACCAAACTGTGTTCCATTTGTTTTTTAAAAAATTTGGTGGGTTTGGATCCGGATCAGCATTCTTTATTTGTTTATTTATTTTTAAATTGAATTTCTAAATCTAGCGAATCACTATCCTCAATTAGGATAGTAATCCCATTATTTAATATGTTATCAAACACTTGAGCCACACCAAATCACAGAAATATCCACCAATCCCATTTTCATTTATGGGTGAAAATTTGGTGGGTTTGGCGTTTTCCACCCATAAATCACAATACCGGCCGGAAAGTAAACCCCCCCTCTCTCTCTCTAAAATGTGGATTGGATTATCATATATATAACGCTCTTTGCAACCGATTAAGTTTTTTGGGTTTGTAACGGAGGATTCAGATCTTGCTGCTAAAAAGAAATCAGGCGATCCAACTGACAGAGGTATTAAAAAATAAAAATAGAACATTTCTGATTACTCTCAGACTGTTTAATCCAATGGCCGAATTTACTCTTTGCTCATATCAAATTTTGTACCTTCTTTTAATTTTATTAGTTATGTCATGAATTGTAAACTCTTCTTAATTCCTCAATTTCACGTATACAATCTCATCCCTCAAAGAAAGAAAGAGAGAGAGAGAGAGAGAGAGAGAATTTTTCAATGCTATCCATGAATTTTTAAATTAAGCTTTTGTGCCTAGGGTTTTAAAAGTTACAAAAACATGTTGTAGATTGAAATTGACGTGATAACTGACCAGTAGATATTGGAACTTGCAAGTATATATATTTGGTTTTTGTTTTTCAATTTCCTTTTGTCGCTATTGTATTCGGTCGAACTCGCACTCGCAAGGTAATTTCAGTATTCTCTCCTCTCCTCCTTCAAACTCGGCTGTTGTATGGCTAACGGCTATTTTTGTTTTTGGCTGGGTTTGTTTGTCATGTATTACTTGGGACATAACAAGCATCTTTTGTGGTTGTTTAAATTCGACTCAACCAAGAGATCATCAGTTACACTTTGGGGAGAATCGATGGTCGTCACAAATCTAAGAAGTGCGACTCTGCCTTTTCCAATTTAACCTCTCAGGTTTGTTTTATTTAATCTACTATATTGTGCCTTTTTTTATTTATTTTGAATCCTTTAATGGCTAACTCTCTGTTTTACCTGTTTTGTACATTTAACTAAGGTGTGAATTGTTTTGTTAATGTAATGTAAATAGAAATGAGGGTTTCTTAAGTTAGAGATTGTCATTTCTTTTTGGTAATGAGGGTATACTGAGTGACCCCAAGGGGGTCAAATGCTTCATGTGTTATGTTTTGTTGATATCAAAATGTAATTATAGATAGAGAAAGAAGGTGAAAGAGAGTTTGTCAATAGATCACAATGTTTTATTGATTTTTCAATGAAATGATAGAAGAGATGAGTTTTTTAAAGGAGAGTTTTCTTTTTCAATGACTTACTGTTTGATTGATTTTGAAGGGTATACATTAGGAAATGACAGTTTCAAAATAAGTGTTTTGTTTTGTTGATATCAAAATATAATTATAGATAGAGAAAGAAGGAGAGAGAGAGTTTTTCAATGGATCACAACGTTTTATTGATTTTGTAATGAAAATTTAAGGAGAAACAGATTGTAATGATAGAAGAGATGATTTTTTAAAGGAGAGTTTTCTTTTTCAATGACTTACTGTTTGATTGATTTTGAAGGGTATACATTAGGAAATGACAGCTTCAAAATAAAGAGAAAATGTTCGAGAGAGAGAGAGACCTTTGCAATTGTGTTCTATTTTGATTTATTTCAATTTTTTGTATCTCAGGGTTGGTTGTTTATCTTGGGTCTGGTTAGAGGTGAGCTGAAAGACCTCTGGAACTATGGCACGAAATCACCATCCCAATCTAGGGAATCTTTTGTGGAACCTTGACGAATCAAATTGTTGCATCCGTCAAGCCTAGAAGCAAATCAACGCTGTTTTGGACATGCCATCGGTAAGGGGAAAAAAAAGGTTTGGCTTGGTATTGAGGGTCTCATTTTAGTGCAGTTGAAAGGAGTGGATAAGGCAGTTCACAATCTGTATTATATTTGTATTTTTAGCTAATAATGCTTTATTCTTTGTTGTTGAATAATTTTATTTTATTTTTTTAATTTCATTTTGGTTTCAAATTTTTTTTTTTGAAGACGCCCCATAAACTCCAATCACACATATACATGTATGTGTTTGGATCACCAATCCCTCAATTACTATTACTTTCTCTCACTTTCCTTCATTTTCTAGCTGAATTTGTAGATTCGTGAATAGGAAACTTGTGTGTTTGATTGTTAGGGTTTTTGAGGTTTTTTTGGGGGGAATTTGTGTTGCAGATCCGTGAATTTTGAGGGGTTCTACAAATTGAGGGTAATGTAGACCAGGTATATGGAGAGGACGAACACTATGAGTAGAGGGAAGCAGAATTTGGAGGGTGGTGACAATGACCAACCGGAGCAAAAGCGATTGGCTTTAGCTGGGTAAATTTGAGATTTGTTCGGTCGGTTGTGTTGATTTGGTGTTGTTTAGTTGTGTTTTCTTTGTTAATTTTTGCTAATTGATTAGTTGGGTAGTGAAAACTATAGTTGTTTTACATGTATGGTAATTATGTTAATACTTGATTGTATTGCCTTGATGGAATGCAATTATTATGATTTTGTGATATGCTTAATGATGTTGACTGCCTTTCTCTAATTGCAATCTTGAATTGAATTTTTTATAGCTTTCTTGTAATTATTGGTAGGGAGAATAGAAGAGTTTCAAACAGTTTGAGAGAGGTGGTCAATGGTGGGATGAGAGGTGAGTTCCTCCTAGCATGTAATAATGAGGAGGAGAATGGGAGAAACGCTTATTTACACCGTGCCTTTAGGCACATGCATACACTAGTGTGTTGATAAGGAAAGACTAATTACCAAAATTTAAAAATAAAAAAAAATATAAAAAAAAATTATCTAACAACTCCAAATGCTGCCACTTGAACATGGATTTCATTTTAATAGAGTACCTTCATCACAATTTATATAAAAAACAATTAGTATAACAATCTTGAAAGAAAGAAAGAACGTAAAGAAAAAAAATAAGAAAAATGTATAACAATCTTGAAAGAAAGAAAGAACGTAAAGAAAAAAAATAAGAAAAATAAGAAGAAGAAGAAGAAGAATACCTTCACTACAATTTATAAAAAAACACAATTAGCATAAAAATTTTGAAAAAGAAAAATGAACAGTGACTGATCCTGTAAACATAGGCAAAGGGAAGAGTTAGGGTTAAATTTACCAACAAAAAAAAAAGCATAGTGGAAGACTCGTAAAAAGATAATAGAATAGTTACAACATGTGATAAAAGAGAATAAGAAAGTATGTGATTGAAGATGTTGAGAGATTATGCATAAATGGAAGTTTCAAAATTTGAAACTAAAATGAAGTATGATGTAGACGAAGAAAATATGAGAGAGTTAGGCCTAAATTTTAGGTAGTGAAGTAGGCATATTAGACCACTGAGGGTGGTGGCCCAGTGGTGAAGGCATTGCCTTCCCACAGCCATGAGTCAAGTTCGACTCCTGGGAGGCGCGAAATCCTGGATTTTTCAGGAGCTATCTTCGGAGACCTCGCGCTGTACTCTGATCGAAACTTATCCGTGGCTGAAGCGGTTAATGAGCTCCACTGGTGCCTCGGTGGTTGGTCCCTTCCTATGGGTTGGGTTAAATCAGGCTGGCAACTGGTTACCCCGGGGCCTGCGCCTACGGATGTCGTGATGACACCTCAGAACATCCTTTTTTTTGTTAAAAAAAAAAAAAAAAAAAAGTAGGCATATTGGGACTGAATTTTCTTTATATGGAATCAATATTTAATTATATTAGATGAATATAAATATAAGATGGAGATAAATAATCCAATTTAAATCTAAAGATAGAAATTAGATAAATACGCTAGAAAAAAAGAAAAAAATAAATAAAATTAAGAATAGAAGAATCAAATTCAAATCTAAAGATAAAAATAAGATAAACATGAAAAAAATAAAAAACAATAAAATGAAAAATAGATGAAATGACGAGGGGAGTGGGTTGGACCGTGAACAAAAGAAAATGTCACGGAATCTTTTAAAATTTTAAAAATTATAGAAAATTAGAAATAGAGTTATCCGTTGAGTGAATTGTGGTGACGGATATATAAATGAGTGGATTGATATAACAATTACATTTGATTATATATATAGTATAGATGGATAAATAGATTATATATTACATTTTGTTTATTTTTTCATTTATTATAATTAAATTAGTTGAATAGATTTCACTATTTATAATTGTTATAAATACAGCAAGTAATGACATATCATATGATTGTTTTCTTTTGGGGATAACTTCTTTTCATATCATTATCCTCAATACTTTATTTTATGGGCACCATTCTCGATTTACAATGGTGATTTAAATGGTTAATCTCATAACTTTTTGTCTATATAAAAAATTAAATTTATTGGATATTAATTAATACATTAATAAATTATATTTTATTTTATAAAATAGACAGTTTAAGATTAAACTTTCGCCTTGTTTGAGAGTAGACTATTTTAGTAATTTTTTGACTTTTTTACTAAAATATGAGGTAAAAAAATTATATGTTTGGAATGACTTTTGATTTTTACGAAAATATGTACAAAAAATAAAGAGAAAATGGAATCTTTGACTTTTTTTGTATAGGTTATAGACTTTTCAATTTTTTTTCATAATTTTTTGACTTTTAAGCTAAAACTCATACATGTCAAACGAAACCTTATAGTTATTATCTATTTAAAAATATAACTTATTCATGTGTAATGATGTCTGAAGAAATTAATTTTTTATACAATTTATATATATATTAATAAATTTATAAAATAAATAATTTGAATTACCATGGTGAGCTCGGAACAACTAATTGAATTATAATGTGAAGGGGGAGTTATTCTCTTCTTCAATCGCAACCACTAATTGAAGAAATTCAAAAATTCCACAAGTCGTCTTGCACGTGCCACAACACATTAGCCAGTAATGTTTGGGTTATAAATGGTGACCTCTAAATGCTTTAATACATCTGTTCAAAAAAAAATTAATAATAATAGTAAATACTTTAATACATTAATAAATCATATTTTATTTTATAAAATAGACGATTTAAGTTAAAATTTATAGTTATTATTTAGGGTGAATTACACTAACAGTCTCTATAGTTTGAGTTTCGTGTCACTTTGGTCCCTAACTTTTTAATTGTGACACATTTAATCATGAATTTTGAATCTTGTTTCAAATAAGAACAATTGAAGATACCCATTGCTTAATTTCAAGGGCAACATCGTCAATTTCATAAAATATACACTAATTTGACAAAATATATGTCAAAAAAATATTTTTAAAATTTTAAAATTATTTATACCCGTCAAAGATAAAATTATGTAAAATTGATAAATCTTTTAGACATATTTTTTTTTTACCAAATTAATTTTTATTATGTATTTTGATGATAATCGTATAATGGCTCATTAAATTAGTTTTTATTTTTCCAAAGTCAAATATAGCGACAACTTTGATATCATTATTAAACCAATCCCTTAAATCATGAAATCTAAAAAAAAAGAACATTTCATATATTAAATACATCGATTGCACTCTAAAATCTTAACAACGACTTATTACATGATCATCATCCAAACATATAATAAAAATTAATTTGATAAAAAAAATAAATAAATGTCTAAAAGATTTAACAATTTTACATAATTTTATCTTGACAGATAAAAATAATTTTTAAAAATTAAAAAATATTTTTTTGACATTTATTTTGTCAAATTAGTGTATATTTTATCAAATGGACAATTTTGCCCTTGAAATTAAGCAATGGTATCTTCAATTGTCCTTATTTGGAACAAGATTCAAAATTCAAGATCAAATGTGTCACAATTGAAAAGTCAGGGACTAAAAAGACACGAACCTCAAATTATAGGGACTGTTAGTGTAATTCGCACTATTATTTATTTTAAAATATAACTTATTCATGTGTAATAGTGTCTAATAAAATTAATTTTTTATATAATTTATATATATTACTAAATTTACAAAATAAATCATTTGAATTATAATGGTGAGATCGGAACAACTAATTGAATAATAATGTGAAGGGGAGTCATTCTCTTTCTTCAATTAAATCGCAACCACTAATTGAAGAAATTCAAATGTAGAGACTAGACCCAAAAATTCCACAAGTCGTCTTGCACGTGCCAGAGCACATTAGCCAGTAATGTTTGGGTTACAAATGGTGACCTCGAAATGCTTTAATACATCTGTTCAAAAAATAATAATAATAATAAATGCTTTAATACATTAATAAATCATATTTTATTTTAGAAAATAGACGATTTAAGTTTAAATTTATAGTTATTATTTATTTTCAAAAATAACTTATTCATGTGTAATGGTGTCTAAAGAAATTAATTTTTTATATAATTTATATATATTACTAAATTTATAAAATAAATAATTTAAATTATCATGGTTAGGTCGGAACAACTAATTGAATAACAATGTGAAGGGGAATTATTCTCCTCTTCCATTGCAACCACTAATTGAAGAAATTCAAATGTAAAGGCTAGACCAAAAATTCCACAAGTCGTCTTGCACGCGCCAGAACACATTAGCCAGTAATGTTTGGGTTATAAATGGTGACCTCTAAATGCTTTAATACATCTGTTAAAAAAATAATAATAATAAATTTATAAAATAGACGGTTTAAGTTTAAATTTATAGTTATTATTTATTTTAAAATATAACTTATTCATGTGTAATAGTGTCTAATGAAATTAATTTTTTATATAATTTATATATATTACTAACTTTATAAAATAAATAATTTGAATTATAACGGTGAGATCGGAACAACTAATTGAATAATAATGTGAAGGGGAGTCATTCTCTTTCTTCAATTAAATCGCAACCACTAATTGAAGAAATTCAAATGTAAAGACTAGACCCAAAAATTACACAAGTCATCTTGCACGTGCCAGAACACATTAGCCAGTAATGTTTGGGTTATAAATGGTGAGCTCTAAATGCCTTCCTCGCAATGCTCAAAAATGGCTTTAGAAAAGCTTTTTGTTGTTTGGAAGATCCTCTTGATAGTTATCCTTCTCTTGGCTTTTCAGATTGCTGCAAGGCAAACACCGGGGGTCCGCAGAGTTCTCTTTAGGCCACGTAAGTTTGCGTTGCTTGATTATGAGTATTTTAAATTTTAAATTTTAAATTGTACGCATGCATGAATATAATAAAATAAAAAGATTTTCGAAAATACCTTAGAAATACAATTGGTTAGAATAGCTAAAATTAATTTTGAGTTTGATCCAATGATATAAATGGTTTATTGAACTCACAAAATCTTATCGAAAAGTACCAATTTCAACTAGGAGAAATTATTGGAAAATCTCATTTGAGAGGGTTTTGGACCGTGAGATCCTTCTTTATTTTTAATACTAAGTCCCATTTTGTTGGTAATGTTACCCGAAAGATCCCATTTGGCTGATTTGGGGTGGATTATGTGACTGTTTTGCCCTTGGTTCTGTGTGGTAACTTATTTGTTTGGTATGGCAATGCCATTGATTAAGGTTCTGTTTTGAGAAAGATGATTTGTGGGGGGCAGGCTTCTGTGTCTATTTGAAGGATGTGTGTGTGTTGTAATGTTCAAACACAACCACATTACACCGTCCCCACCATACAGAAAAAAAAGTTCAAACACAATTACACACACTTCCAAACCCATCCCAATCTCCAACATCACACACCCCCCCTCCCCATTCACCACACCCCACACCATCACCTATTACCCCATCACAGCACCCTACACATACCACAAACCACTCACCCATTACCCCAACCCATTACAACCAATACAACCATGCACCGTCCCTCCTACATACCACACACGGCACATCACTCCCTATCCCACCAGATTCAATCCTACATACCACACACCACCCCCCAACCACACAGTAATACCCCTACCAAGAACAACATTAACTACGCCAAACCCCTCCCACCCTTGACCAACATCATGTACATCCCACCTAAATGCAAAACATGGATACAGTAATAACAAACCCACCAAACCACATTTCAAAAACACGACACCAAACACAAAAAACACAGATACATATAACCACCGTTCCTCGGCATCGTCATCAGATTTAGGGTGTTCACACCTTCACACAGCAACACTAGCAGAACTATTTCCTTTCTAATCACCGTGTGTTACAAAACCGCTCACATTACCATTCACCGCCAACTGAATCCCTTCAAATCCGAAAACAAATCGTAAACAAATCTACAAATGTGGGTCGACTATGTGGTTGCCATACCAATACTCACATATGGGATTTTAGACCAAATCAACTATGATATATTTTCTGCAAAACCCTAAAATTATCATAGTTCGATTCGGAATGAAATTTACTGTTGAATTTTGTGTTTTCCACGACTAGACTGAATGTTTGACAACGGACCCGCGATGGGGAGGTGTGGGGGGTTGTTGCTTGGCTTTGTTGTGGAATGTGTTCACTGGTCAGCCGACGATGGGAAGACCTTTTCATCATCGCTCATGACCAATTCTGGTGTGTTTTGCTAGTCTGTATGTTTGATTAGCAATGTGGGCTTCACCCGAAATCGATGTGGATCTGAAGGGTTTTAAATTGGATATGTGTTGGGCCCAACATACGATGAGGGGTGATGTGGGCAGGCCAAAACTAATGTACCAACCAATAAAGGACTATAGTGCATTTTTCCAAACGTGGCAAGCCCACAACATATGCAATCTTCATAGGTCAAATTAAAAAATTATACCTTATGGGCAAAAATGTAAATCAAATCATATTGGTCTTCTAGGAGTATTACAAAACATTTGGGACTAGAAGGTTAACAAATTAGCCAAATGGAATTTATAGGTCAATTCCCCTTTCAACTACTTCCAAATCTCGCTAAACCCAAATCTCTATCGCATTTGTTTTAGAATAACTTTTCAAACCTGATCCTAAAATCTTTGAGTTATACTCAATTTTTATTGGATCATATTTCATCTATTGAAAGAGGAAAAAAAAAATTAAGTGTTAGCTTTTTTAAATAAAAAGTTACAAAATATAATAACAAATAACCAACCAGATAAATATTAAAATTTAAAATTCAAAACTATTTAAACTATCCCATGATTTATTGTTTTTAAAACGTGAGTATTACTATTTTTCTGTGTTGTCATTTATTATCTATACCTATAAAATTAGAAAATTCAATATCTATTTTTTCTATTTGTAGCTAATTTTTTTTTTTATTTGAAAACAATTTCTATCTATTAAACGCAATTATTCTTTTTCATTGTTTGTAATCAAGAAACGTAAAACTCTCATTCTGTCTATTGGTGCTTTCCAAACACATGCAATATTGATGTATAAATCCATCGCCCTCTAACTTCTAGCCATCATCAGTATTAACGTTACTGTTAGTTATGGAATACGCAAACTTAATGTAAAGTTTCCATTGAGTTGCTTTATTGAATCCAATTAAGGATACACCACCAGTCTTAATGTGCATGTTTGGATTTTGTAAATTTTTTATTAGTTTTATTTTATTATTATTATTTTCTTTTTGTTAGCATTGGTTTTATTTTATGTTGAAGATTCTTAATCTTTTACATATTTATGTATATGTATATTGAGTTTTTGTTATTTTTAACAAAAATAGAAAGTACATGAATCAGTAGATAAGAGAGAGATTAAAAATGAAATAATGGTGGATGGGAAAAATGAACCTGAACGAGATGAGCTCTTTTGGTTTTAGTAGATTTTTTTGACAATTTTTTATTTATTTATTTTCTTTTATTTTTTTAAATAAAAATTATATATTTCATAATTTTTTTGAATGACAATCCATGGCACCCTATGAAATGGATAGCTAGTACCCAATTTTTAAAAGGGCACATAGAATAAGAGAGTTGTGTTTTCCCCTTAGCTTCTACCATTGAAATGATGAGCTACCTTGGTGTGAATATAATACTGAAAAATCTAAAATACTTAAGATGTTGATTTGTAATTATGTTTCAATTTTAAATAGTGAATATCAATTCTAATCAAATAATCAGTAACAAATCGACAAACCAATTTAATATGAAAAAAATCACAATTGGAGCGCCTCCAATTGTGATAAAAAAATCACTGGCCAAA
Organism: Camellia sinensis; assembly: GCF_004153795.1. Classification (NCBI taxonomy): domain Eukaryota; kingdom Viridiplantae; phylum Streptophyta; class Magnoliopsida; order Ericales; family Theaceae; genus Camellia; species Camellia sinensis. The sequence continues at coordinate 1,163,887 of NW_021026528.1, forward strand.
ATTACAAAACAATCCACTACGATGACAAAAATGAATTACACAAGCGTACCCTCAATTGTGAATTTTGGAGCTTGTGTTACTTTGGTCCCTGACTTTTCAATTGTGACACATTTGACCCTGAATTTTGAATCTTGTTCCAAATAAGAACAATTGAATATACTATTAATCAATTTCAAGGGTAAAGTTGTCAATTTGATAAAATATAAACTAATTTGACAAAAATAAATGTCAAAAAATATTTTAAAATTTTTAAAAATTGTTTCTACCCACCAATGATAAAATTATATAAAATTGATAAATCTTTCACACATTTATTTTTTTTTAACAAATTAATTTCTATTATATGCTTGAATGATAATCATATAATGGGTGGTTGTTTTTCTTTCATTAAATTGGTTTCTATTTTTTCAAAAATCAAATATGGCTACAACTTTGATATCATTATTAAACTAATTCATTAAATCAAAAAATTCAAAACTAAAAACATTTCATATATTAAATATATCGATTACATATTAAAAGCCTAGCAACTACCCATTACATGATCATCATCCAAACACATAATGAAAATTAATTTGGTAAAAAAAATAAATAAATGTGTAAAAGATTTATCAATTTTACATAATTTTATCTTTGGTGGGTAGAAATAATTTTTAAAAAATCAAAAATATTTTTTTGACATTTATTTTTGTCAAATTAGTTTATATTTTATCAAAATGACGAATTTGCCCTTGAAATTGAGCAATGGTATCTTCAATTGTCCTTATTTGGAATAAGAAAGTGACACAAGCCCCAAATTATAAGAACTGTTAGTGTAATTCACCCATTTAAATATGTATATGTGTTCTGTGTTTTTATGTCACTCAAATGCTGTATTAATTTGCATAAATTTGTTGATGTTTCGGTTACTTTTTTTCCACCGTTGTGGTGGTGTTGATGTTGCTGCCGTTTGGTTTAATGTTTATGGATCTTGTGATGCCTTGAATTATTTTTGTTGTTGTGGTTGTTGTTGTTCAACAAATAAAACAACATATCAGACCTATTTCAACAGATAAAAAAATGAATTGTTATTTTAATAAATAAAAAAATTGAATAGATAGTAGAAAAAATAAAAATTTAAATAGATAAAAAAATTGAACAGATAGGAAAATATTTGAATAGATAGTCAAAAAATTAAACAGATAAAAAAATATTCGAACAGCTAGTCACAAAAAATTAAACAGATAAAATATTTGAACAGATAATTAAAAAAATTAAACAAAAAAAAATCAACAGATAGATTAAGGATAAAAATAGAAACAAAATTCTTCCAAAATAATAAAATGTAATTATCACCACAATATTTTACAAAGAGTATACTTCTCACCCAAAAAAAAAATATTCATGGGACCTAATACTTTATACTCTCCTTAGATGGGACTTTTCAAAAAAAAATTCTTCTTTTTAGTTTTTTGGATTTATTTAATCTAAATACAAATAAAAAGTATAAAATTTAAGAAAAATATTTTAAAAATTCATTAAATACTAAAAAATTTAAAAAATTCAATATATTTTTATATTTGTTTGTATTTATTGAATGTTTTAAGATTTCTTCACAAAGATTTTATTTTAAGATTTCTCCACAATATATTTTTTAAATACATCTAGATTAGGGATGACCATTGGTTCAATGGTAAAATCTTAACTTAATAATGTTGTGGTTATTGATTCGAGTCTCAGAACAACTACTTTGTGCATTATGCCAAATGTTAAGCGTGTATCTAATCTTTTCCCTCCTAGACACGCATTAATGTGTACTATTTTGGTGTTGATTTTAATTTTTTTATTTTTATCTGGATTAGATGCATTTAAAAAAATGACAACAATATTTAAAAATTTTACTAAAAATAAAAAAACAAAATTTATTAGGAAATCCTCTTTCGGATACCTATGTAACATATTATTGTATTCCAATCAATTCTATTATTTGGACATTTGATCCACCAAATCCTAATTCTCTTATTTAAGGTATTTTGTGGATAATTCTATCCTTATAAATATTTTTTAAATCCTTAACAACTTGATAATGTGAACATTCATATTTGATAGTGTAAATGTTCACATTGACATGTGAATGTTTAATTGACAGTGTCACATCACGGAACATTCACATTATCAATATGAATATTAATGTGCACTTTACCCTATTATTATTATGAATATTTTGATAACTATGTCACCCATTAGACTTACTACGTCACCCATTAGACTTACTGGAACCTAAGAAAGTAATATGAATTAAGTGAAATATAAGTAAGTGAAGAAGAATTTATGAATAAATATTCTAATAAAAAATTACAAATTAAAAATTCAAAAATTATTTTTGAAAGTTCGAAAACTAAGAGTAATACAAAAACTTTTTACAAAAGACAATACAAGAATGAAGTTCATTATGTCATTAGCTAATGAAATGACTTATTTTTCTTCCAAATTTTTTATAGAACTATATTCTTGCAAAAACCTTACAGAAATGTAAAATAAGGATAATGTGGTAATGTCATTTTTATTAATAGAAGATATATTTATAACTACTTTTTTTTCAAGTAAAAGGTACACATTTTAAACATATCATTATGTACAAAAATTTTAACGAATTTTCTTTATATATCATTACTAAATGGTTGGCGAGCCAAACAGTCTCCTTTGGTACTCAACGTATTAGTTAGTTTATTGGTTTAACATAAGTCCACAAATAAATTAGTACTTAAAAAGTTAGGGTTTTTTTTATTCAGATTCCTAAAAAATATTTTCAATTAGTTTAAAAACAGCTAAAATATGCTTGTTAGTTTAAGGATACTAACTTCTTTTTGGACGAAGCTACCCCTAATTTATTTTCATTATTCCTTCACCTCCTACTGTCATTGTCATTTTCAGTCAACACCTTTGGTTGCCCGTCACTACTTCTGATCACCAGTGACCACTGTAGAAACAAATTTCTTGTCTGCAAAAATAAAGACAGAAAATAGAGTAGCAAATATAAATTTATTGATTTAAAATAAAACGAGTACACACAACAAAAAATTAAGATTTTAGAGACTAAAATTTAGAGACAAAATTATTTTTTAGGGATCAAATAATTTTTTTGCAAAAAATGCCGTTATTATATTTTTAGCAACAAAAATTGGACATTAGTGATGAATTATTATCCTTTTGGGACCAAATTTTTTGTCTAAAAAAATAAACCATTTTGAGACCAAATTATTTTGTTCCTAAAAGTCTATTTATCGGTGACATTTTCAAAATTTTGTCGCTAAAAGCCTTGTTTTTTACTTTTTGGGACGACCTTTTAGCAACTATCCTCATGACGATGGAAATTGATCCCTAAATGTTTTTTGCAACAAAATTCACTTTTAGAGACCAAAACATTTGGTCTCTAAAACTCTTATATGTTGTAGTGACAATCTCTGATGAAATTTCTAATCAAAGAAAATCCTCTAATTCTTCTCTTCAACAAATTGATTCGAGACTTGATAGCTTGTTCCCGAATTGACCGGCAAAATCTTTTCCAAATAACGCAAAGTAGATGGCGAATTTGCAGAACTTTGATATGAGGGTTTGATAGCTTTTTCCAAAATCAGATTTGTAGAATTCTTTCCAATTTAGTAGAAGACGACTATAGATTTGCCGAGTTTGATGACGAACTTTGCTTTGAATCTCCAAACTTTATGCTTTATGATTGATAGGCTTTGGCAAAATGACCTTGGGGCTTTAGGCATGAATCCAATGTAGCTTTCTTTTGCTTGATGCAGCTTTTTATCTCTAAAATTTGATTTATGTTTGTAGAATTGTGTGGAGAATTGTACGTAAAATTCTGGTGGAGATTACCCCTATTTATTGGAATGGATGGAAGAGAGTCTTAATAGACTTTAACTCTTTTGATAATTATCTCCGATTTATTTAGAGACAAATACCTAAATATCACTTTAATGGTGTGTTATAATTTTATTGGCTTGAACACCTCAATGTGATAAGTGGCTTAATTTGATTAGTCAAAAACTTATTTGTTGCATCACCGTGGCTTAATTTAATTAGCCAAAGACTTACTACAACATTTTAACTCATGGCAATATTTAATTTGACCATCATGTAATATTGATTTGAGACCAATTAGACACATGGCAATATTTGATTTGCCAATAATTGGGTCATATTTTGTAGGCCTTTATAGCATGTGGCAATTTTTATAATTGATTCAAATATTTCATGCTTACAAATGCCCCTTTGAGACTTGCTTGCATACACGTTCGAAATGTGTGAAAAGTGAGCGAGTCTCAAAACTTAACTTCTTGGGATTTGTTAGACGATTTAGCAGCAACTTCTTGGTTCTTGATTTTAGATTACTATTTCAGATCCTGACAACGTGCTGAATTTTTTATTTGGTTGAGTTGACTGAACTTAGAACATGAGTTCAAGTTGCCTACGTACCTCAAAAGATCAAGCTAGACGTAGTTCAATTTTGTGTCATTCACAGTTTCGACTCATGTGGACAAGGAGTAATATGCAGTTTAGGCCTGTGCATCAAGGAGCGTTTGCGGAAGCTTCAATTTTTACAAGGAAACAAAAAGTTTAGGCTCGTATCTATGAGTTTTGAATATGATGCATTTTGAAGATCAACTTGTTGATTTCGCAGGGTTATGGAGTCAAAATATGTAAAGCTCAACGTAGCTACATATGAAGTTCCTTCAACTTCATTTTGCGATTTTTCAATTGGGATTTCTTTTTCTTCATAGACTGAGATGCTAAGCTCCATATCGTGAGCTCATGTGGCTAACTCTTCAAACGTCTTTGGTTTTATACCTTGTAAGATATAGCAGAGGCTCCAATTCATCCCTTGGATGCACATCTCAATAGTAGAAGTTTCAGACAGACGATCCTTGCAATTGAGGCTAAGGTTTCTCTATTTATTAATGTAGTCGATGACTGATTCTCCTTATTGTTGGCAAGTATTGCTCAGCTCAATCATGCTGATGATGCGTCGAGTGCCGTAAAAGTGGCTGAGGAACTCTATCTCCAATTGCTCCCAATTGTCTATGGAATTTGGCTCAAGCTCTATATACCAGTTAAAGGCATAAGCATTCAAGGAACGCACAAACTACTTGACTAACATATCTCCTTCAGTTGCAATGCTACTACATGTCTCTACGAAGTGCACAACATGTTGCTTTGGGTTGTCTTAACGGTCGAATTGTTGAAACTTTGGAGGTTGATAGTTCTAGAATTTGTAATAGTTCTATCCTCCACGTGTATGGCTTTGTGTAGGATCGAAAAGCTTAAGATCCACTTGTTTTTTTTTTTTTTTTTTTTTCAACAATTGCCTCCATGATGGGATCTTTCAACTATTTGGCGTGAATTGATCCGTTAGCAGATACTTGAATATCTTTAGTTGAAACCTTTGGTTTTGATAAGGTTTCTTGTGGAGTAGTTTGTTTTTCTAATTCCGACATGGATCTAAGAAGGTTTGTCGCGCCACAGGTTGGTCTTTTCTCAAGCTTGTTCAAAAGATTTGTAAGTTGAGTCTTTTGTTCTTGATCACTCTTTGTAAGTATCTCAACTGCTTTGGCGAATGCATCAATTTGTTCTTCAAGGGAAAATGATTGCACTATCGTGACTAACATGATGTTGTCGTCTCCATCAAAATCGATCTGCTTCGTGGGCTTTCCAAACACAGATTGCAGACTCTTAAAAGAAGTTGAAGATGTATAACATTTGCTTGTCGTAGACGCTAGAGAGATGCTTGGGTGTGTTGACACATGTTCAACCATAAAAGAAACGTCCTCCTTTGCCCCAATTGAAGTTGAGAAGGTTGTTGGCTTGTTCGACGTCATGAGAGAAGTACTATTTTTGCTGCCAACATGGTAAACATTATGTGTAGACTTCAAAGTTGATTTGAAAAGAGAAGAGACAAGAGGCAGAGATTGTCCCACCAGGCATGCCAAAATTTATATACACAAATTCCTTGTCCGCAAAAATAAAGATAGAAAATAGAGTAGCAAATATAAATATATTGATTTAAAATAAAATGAGTACAATCTCTGATGAAATTTCTAATCAAAGAAAATCATCTAATTCTTCTCTTCAATAAATTGATTCGAGACTTGATAGCTTGTTCCCGAATTGAGTGGTAATGCAAAGAATTTTATGTAAAATTTTGTCCTGAATTGTGTGGAGGATTGTACGTAAAATTCTAGTGGAGATCATGCCTATTTATAGGAGTGGATGAAAGAGAGTCTTAATAGACTTTAACTCCTTTGATAATTATCTCTGATTTATTTAGAGATAAATACCTAAATATTACTTTAATGGTGTGTTATAATTTTATTGGCTTGAACACCTCAATGTGACAAGTGGTTTAATTTGATTAGTCGAAAACTTATTTGTTGCATCACCATGGCTTAATTTAATGAGCCAAAGACTTACTGCATCATTTTAACACATGGCAATATTTAATTTGACCAACATGTAATATTGATTTGAGACTAATTAGACACGTGGCAAGATTTGATTTGCCAATAATTGTGACATATTTTGTAGGCCTTTGTAGTATGTGGTAATTTTTATAATTGGTTGAAAATTTTCATGCTTACAAATGCCCGTCAAGACTTGCTTACATACATGTTCCAAAAGTGTGAAAAGTGAGCAAGTCTCAAAAATTGCCTTCTTGGGATTTGTTAGACGATTTAGCATCAACTTCTTGGTCTTGATTTTAGATAACCGCTTCAGAACCTCACAACATGAGTTCAAGTTGCCTACGTACCTCAAAAGGATCAAGCTAGACGTAGTTCAATTTTGTGTCATTCACAGTTTTAACTAATGTGGACAAGGAGTAATATGTAGTTTTAGGCTTGTGTGTCAATGAGCGTTTGTGGAAGCTTCAATTTTTACAAGACGACAGAAAGTTTAGGCTCATATCTACGAGCTTTGAATATGATGTATTTTGAACATCAACTTGTTGATTTGGTAGGGTTATGAAGTCTAAATATGTAAAGCTCAATGTAGCTACATATGAAGTTGTTTCAACTTCATTTTGTGATTCTCCGATTGCGATTTCTTTTTCTCCATAGACTGAGATGCTAAGCTCCAAATCGTGAGCTCGTGTGGCCTACTCTTCAAACGTCATTGGTTTTATACCTTGTAAGATGTAGCAGAGGCTCCAATTCATTCCTTGGATGCACATCTTTATAGTCGAAGTTTCAGACAGACGATCCTTGCAGTTGAGGCTAAGGTTTCTTCATTTATTAATGTAGTTGTGGGGAAGTGATTTGGAAATACTCTTCAGATCATATGGGACGCTTGCGATCCTCAGATTGTCACCTGAAAAGAAATGAACACTCCGGTCGGGGGTGCCGGGATTAGCACTCCGACGGACAAGTTAGTTTCTACTCCCTCTGGATTACTTGTATTTTAAGTTAAGCGTATTAATTCTCACATATCTCTTTCTGGATGATGTTCTTCTATTTATATCTTTTCTTTCTTGGGCCTCAGGATTGGGCCCACTTTCAGTTCGCCATTCGGCTTCTTTTGTAGCAAACCACTTTTCACTCGGGCCCTTGCCCAACGGGCTATTTGGTCAAATAGGGTAGGATTTGAACGTGCGAGACAGGGCCGAGTGCTATATATATTTCGACTCTCAAAGTTCAACTATTCGGCCTCTTTACGACTACCAATATTCGGCCCCCACAGTAGTCGATGACTGATTCTCCTTGTTGTTAACAAGTATTGCTGAGCTCGATTATGTTGATGATACATCGAGTGCTATAAAAGTGACTAAGGAACTCTATCTCCAATTGCTCTCAATTGTCTATGGAATTTGGCTCAAGCTTTGTATACCAGTCAAAATCATAGTCATTTAAGGAACACACAAACTGTTTGACTAACAAATCTCCTTTAGTTTCAACACTACTACATGTCTCCACGAAGTGCGCAATATGTTGCTTTGGGTTGCTTTTACCATCGAATTGTTGAAACTTTGGAGGTTGATTGTTCTTGCATCTTTAGTAGTTCTATCATCTGCGTGTATGGCTTGGTATAGGATCAAAAAGCTTGAGATCCACTCTCGTATTTTCAATAATTGCCCCTATGATGGGATCCGTCAACTGTTTGCCTTGAATTAATCCATCGGTAGATACTTGAATATCTTTACTTAAAACCTTTGATTTTATGAGGTTCCCTGTGAAGTAGTTTGTTTTGGTAATTTCGATATAGATCCAACAAGGTTTGTCGTGCCACAGGTTTGTTTTTTCTCAAGCTTGTTCAAAAGTTTTGTAAGTTGAGTTTTTTTGTTCTTGATCACTTTTTGCAAGTATCTCAGCAGCTTTAGCCATTGCAGCAATTTGTTCTTCAAGGAAAGATGATTGCACTATCATGACGGGCATGACATTGTTGTCTCCATCAAAGTTGATATGCTTCGTGGGCTTTCCAATCATAGATTACAGACTCTTAGAATAAGTTGAAGATGTAGAACATTTGCTTGTCGTAGACTCTCGAGAGATGGTTGGGTGTGTTGACACTTGTTCAACTATAGAAGAAACATCCTCCTTTGCCTCTATTGAAGTTGAGAAGGACGTTGGCTTGTTCGACGTCATGAGAGAAGTACTATTTTTTTCCCTAACATGTTGAACAATATGTGTAGATTTCTAAGTTGATTTGCAAAGATAAGAGATAAGAGGCAGAGATTGTCTTATTGGGCATGTCAAAATTTCAAATTTCTTGTCTGTAAAGATAAAGATAGAAAATAGAGTAGCAAATATAAATTTATTGATTTAAAATAAAATGAGTAAAATTTCTGATGAAATTTCTAATCAAAGAAAATCGTCTGATTATTCTCTTTAATAAATTGATTTTGAGGCTTGATAGGTTGTTCCCGAATTGAGCGGAGAAATCTTCTCCAAGTAATGCAAAGAAGATGGCGAATTTGCAGAACTTTGATGTGAGTGCTTGGCAGCTTTTTCCTAAATAAGATTTGTACAATTCTCTTCAATTTAGTAGGAGATGACTATAAATTTGCAAAATTTGATAACGAACTTTTGCTTTGAATTTCCAAACTTTACACTTGATAGAGATTGATAGGCTTTGGCAAAATGACCTCAGGGCTTTAGGCTTAAATTCGATGGAGCTTTCTTTCGCTTGATGTAGATTTTTGTCTCTATAACTTGATTTATGTATGTAGAATTGTGTAGAGAATTGTACGTAAAATTCTTGTGGATATCACCCTATTTATAGGAATGGATGGAAGAGAGTCTTAATAGACTTTAACTCCTATGATAATTATTTATGATTTATTTAGAGGTAAATACCAAAATATCACTTTAATGGTATGCTATAATTTTATTGGCTTGACCACCTCAATGTGACAAGTTGCTAAATTTGATTAGTCAAAGACTTATTTGTTGTATCACCGTAGCTTAATTTAATTAGTCAAAGACTTACTGCATCATTAAACACATGGCAATATTTAATTTGACCATAATGTAATATTGATTTGAGACCAATTAGACACGTGGCAACATTTGATTTGCCAATAATTGTGCCATATTTTGTAGGCCTTTGTAGTACGTGATAATTTATAATTGGCTAAAATTTTTCATGCTTACAACCACCGTTAATTTCATGTGACATTTTTCCAGCGACTCCAGCGTAGTGAAATTTCACTCTACTAAGCCAGTGGAATTAGTGGAATTTCACTGATATTCAAAAAAAAAAAAAAAATCAATGAATAACTACATGTGTAGTGATTTTTTTTTTTTTGAGTTAATACATTTATATAAAAAAAAAATTTCACATCTTTCAACATAAGAATTTTTTTAACTAATGGTTAAAATTTATAGAAGTGAAAGAATTAAATTTTGAATCTCTTAGTAAGTGAAAATTCACTTAGTAAAATTTTACAAGGTCAAAGTGTAAGAGGAGCTAATTTGAGCCCATTAAATTAATTAGGCCCAATAGTCCAAGGTTGGTGGGCCCGAATTTATCGCAAGTCCAAGATTGGTGGGCCCGGATTTATCGCCATCAAACGGGCGGAATCACTCTAAGTCTTGAAAGGGTTCAGATCCACGAACTTAGAGTCTTATTCGGGCTCGAACTTGAAAGGGTTCGGATCCACGAACCTAGAGATCCGAAGCACTTGGTTTCGAACGGATTCAGACGCAATCTAGAAGCCGCTCCATTAATAAGTCCCAGAACACTTGCAGACTCGGAGCTTTCTGGGATCTACATACCAGAACCATGGGCGTAATGGAGTCCGAACAAAGGACCCAATCCCGAGGACGGTGAGTAGAGATAAATTCACTCTTCGGTTAAACTAGCCTATACCCGGGTCGAGGTGGCACGATCTAGGGGGTCCCTAAGACTCGGCAATATTTGCGGTAGGGCGTTCTCTTAAACTACCCCTGACCCTTCTGCGGCAGGACATCCTCTGGGATTACCCCTGACCCTTTGGGATGATTGGGGATCATTGGCTAGGTTTGGCTAAGAAGAAGGGTTCGCCGAGAGGTTGATCTCCTCTTCGGGGTTTTCCTCATCCTCGGAGAGGTCACCTCCTCGGAGGTTTGGCTAAGAAGAAGGGTTCGCCGAGAGGTTGATTTCCTCTTCAGGGTTTTCCTCATTCTCGGAGAGGCCACCTCCTCGAACAAGGTGGTTAGAGAGAATATTTCTCATGTGCCTTGCACATGGGTTCCATCCTACATCATTAGGTGCCTATAAATAGCACCCACCCATAGCTTTACAAGAGATGGATTTTGGAGAGATAATTCTTGGGAAAGAATTAATTTCCCTTCTGCATTATCAACCTTGAGAGTGAAAGTGGGAAATCCATGGGAGAGCCTTGCCATTATTCTTTTTCTAACTACATTGCCTTTTTCTTCACCCAATCTCTTATCTCTATCATCTCTTTGCTTTTGTGTTCTTAGTTGTGACTATTGAAAAATCTAAGCCTCTTATCATTTTCTTGAGAATTTGAATTTTTATTCAATGATCTTCGAAGATCTTCGAATTTTCCAATGACGTTCTTGAACCCTCTAATACATTTGGCGACTCTGCTAGGGAGGCAGATTGGTTAATGGTCTCAACAAGATTTGGGATCTACATAACTCCGGTGAAGATGGTGGGAGAAAAAGAAGTTCATCAACAAGGCTCTTCCAATGGTGGTGATGAAAGGACTCAAGTTCAAGACTCACCTCTCATCCTAGAAGCCATTCAAGGACTCCAACACACTAAACAAGAGATTCTCACGACCCTTCAAAATCTCACCCACACCATGTTGGTGATGGGTTCGAATTTCGCACCACCACCGACAAGCGAAGGTCAAGTCGGCGCCGACAAGCATCAACAACTTCATGGTAATGTTGGGAATGGTCAAAACCATCAAGATCCACCCCAAATTCTCCCTAAAATTGTACAAAATGGCATGCAAAATCAAGTACTAGGAGAAACAAGTCATGACCAACCTGCGGCCCACAGAGCGCAAAATTACGCACCTGGAGGATTGAGCCACGGTCCAGCGGTGGTTGGAGGAGTTTCCGGTGCGACGAATGGTGTTCTAGCGGCTGTGGAAGTTCAAAGAAGGCCTATAGAAATTTCTCTACAAAATGGTGCTCCATCCATGCCTAATTTTATTCCATCGATTGTAAATTCTACTCATGTACCAAGTGGGTCTCCTTTGGCTCCGATGTCGAGCTTGCAAGCCCAACCTGGTATAGCCGTGGTGTATAATGGACTTTATGGGACCCAATACAACGTCTCATCACCAAATGGCGTGTCCATAGGTGCCGATGGCCAATATCATCATGTGTCTTCACCGATGGTGAATTCTCAGCACCCAAATGGCCAAGTTGCTCCAAGCTCGATCTTCGGGTCTACAAGTCAGGTTCCGGAAATACTACCATCAAGTTCTCTCCCTCAACAATTTCTTACTCTCGCCGATGTGCAAGCCATGTTCGATCTCGAACGGGGCAAAAAGACTTTACCCTCTATTCCTGATCCGGATGTCAAGCCACCATACCCTATCAAGATGTTGAATTATCCATGCCCGGAGGGGTACACAGTGGCGAAGTTCATCAAATTCAATGGCAACCAAGGAAATGCTCGAGAACATGTTGTTCGGCTCATTGAGACTTTGGGGATTCATGGTACAAATCATGTCCTCCAACTGAGAGAATTCTCCAAGTCCCTCGCCGACTGAGCATATAGTTGGTACGTTAACTTGGCTCCAAACTTTGTTCGAAGTTGGGAGGAGATAGTCAACAAATTCCACGCCAAATTCTTTCAAGCAGCTGAGAAGGTAACTGCACTCACCCTATGTAAGGAAAAGCAACGAGAGAGTGAAGACATTCTTGAATATGTGAAGAGGTTCCAAGACAAAGCCGTGGACTGTCATGAGGCTGTAGAGGAAAGCAGCTTAGTCCAAATCTGTGTTGAAGGGGCATTGAACGGGTACAAGATGCTTCTTGGTAATCACAAGCTACCCACCTTCTCGGCACTAATTGAAGCATCTCGGAACATCAACGTACCTCAATCTCAGGAGATCAGGTTTGAGACTAGTTATAAAACCAGCTTCAAAACATCTCGAGGACCTTTTGTCACTGCGGCTTCCGCATCTTCCACCCAAAAGTCGCAGGGGGAGGAATTCAGAGGTCAGAAGAGGAAAAACCGCGAAGATGACACTCCTTTTCCATGTAGTGTTGAGGAAGTGAAGGCCTTAGTTAAAGAATGGGTGGCAGATGGGAATTGAAGTTGCCTCGTATTGAAAAGCTTTTGCCGAAGAAGGATCGCGAAGGCCCTAATTATTGTGTTTTCCACCGATCACTAGGACTTCCTACAGAAAAGTGTCGGACGCTTAAGAAGATCTTCAGAAAGAAAGTCGAAGCAGATTAGCTAGAGTTCAAAGAACAGGAGCCTCAGGATATCTTAGAAGACGTGGCTATGATGACGTATGACGGCCACAACCCGAGTAGCTGGTGAAAGTTTTCCAAATGACCTTGCAACTCTAGGGGCAAATGTCAACATTCCGTAGAAGAAGTCTATCTATGACATTTACAATTTGTATTTACTGCATTGTCCAGGAAGTTCTATCTTTCTTATGTTATGAAGAAATTTATTTTCTCTATATTGTGTATCTTCATTGTGTTATGTTGCTTGAGCCAGTTTTCAATTTTTGGTGCCCCTCAAAGAAGAAAGATGAATAGTAGACTCAGTTACCAACCTGAAGGGACTTTTCTTGACGCAGTAGAAGTGTACTCCCACTCAGAGAGGGACAACCTTTGCTTCCATTAGTTGTCGAAATAGTGTGTGCTCCCATTTGGACCTCCGAAAAGCAGCCATTGCTTTTATCAATGCAAGCTTCGAGGGTCTTTCTTGCTAAAGTGAAGTGTGTGCTCCCACTCGAACTTCCGAAGAACAACCCTTACTTCCATCAGTGCAAGCTTCGAGGGTCTTTCTTGTTGAAGTAGAGTGTGTGCTCCCACTCAAACTTCCAAAGAACAGCCCTTACTTCCATCAGTGCAAGCTTCGAGGGTCTTTCTTATTGAAGCAGAGTGTGTGCTCCCACTCGAACTTCCGAAGAAGAGCCCTTACTTCCATCAGTGCAAGCTTCGAGGGTTTTTCTTGTTAAAGCAGAGTGTGTGTTCCCACTCGAACTTTTGAAGAACAGCCTTTACTTCCATCAGTGCAAGCTTCGAGGGTCTTTCTTGTTGAAGCAAAGTGTGTGCTCCTACTCGAACTTCCGAAGAAGAGCCTTTACTTCCATCAGTGCAAGCTTCGAGGGTCTTTCTTGTTGAAGTAGAGTATGTGTTCCCACTCGAACTTTCGAAGAACAGCCCTTACTTTCATCAGTGTAAGCTTCGACGGTCTTTCTTGTTGAAGCAGAGTGTGTGTTCCCACTCGGACTTCCGAATAATAACCCTTGCTTCCATCAATGCAAGCTTCAAAGGTCTTTCTTGCTGAAGTAGAGTGTGTGCTCCCACTCGAACTTTCAAAGAATAGCCCTTACTTCCATCAGTATGAGCTTCGAGGGATCTTTTTTTGCCAAAAAAAAGTGTGCTTCCACCCGGACTTCCGAGGGACAACCCTTGCTTCCATTTTGACTTCTAAGGAATAAACCTCATTTCTATTAGTGCGAGCTTCGAGGATCTCTCTTGTTGAAGTAGAGTGTGTGCTCCCACTCAGACTTTCAAAGAGCAAATCTCGTTTCCATCAGTGCGAGCTTCAAGGATCTTTCTTGTTGAAGTAGAGTGTGTGCACCCACTCAGACTTTTGAAGAACAGCCCTTGCTTTCATCAATACGAGTTTCGAGGATCTTTCTTGCTAAAGTAGAGTGTGTGCTCTCACTCGGACTTCGGAAGAATAGTCCTTACTTCCGTTAATGCAAGCTTCGAGGGTCTTTCTTGTTGAAGTAGAGTGTGTTGTTCCACTCGGACTTCCGAAGAATAGCCCTTGTTTCCATCAATGCGAGCTTCGAAGATCTTTCTTGCTGAAGTAGAGTGTGTGCTCCCACTTAGACTTAAGAAGAACAAATCTCGCTTCCGTCAGTGCGAGCTTTGAGGGATAGCATTTTCTTCTATTGATGGCCGAAGAAATGAGTGTACATCCACTTGGATTTCCGAGGAACAACCTTGCTTCTACTCGGACTTCTGAGAGACAATCTTTACTTCTGTTGGTGCAAGCTTGGTAGACTCGGTTGCCTTCCAGAGGGATCTTTCTTGCCGAAGTAGGGTGTATGCTACTTTCAGACTCCTGAGGGACAGTTTTGCTCTCGTTCAGACTTCCGAAGGATAGCCCTTGCTCTTATTAGTGTGGGTTCTGAGGGCCCCGGGGTCGTAGATTTCACACAAAAATTTATTTGCCTGAAATAGTAAAGCTGACAAACTAGACAAACAATATCGAGTTCAGATTATGATTCGAACATTATCGAAATAGAGACGGCATCAACAATAGTAATGATCTACTGAAGCTACAACAATTTTATTCCTCTGAGCGAGTTCATGAAAATGCAACAATCAAGGTTTTGTCTCTCCAGGCCGGTTCCTCTCAAGCCGACGTAAAGCTACAACGGTCACACAAAATTTTGGCATCAACTATGTATTTCCCAAGCATCCACAAGATCAACAAAACGACAATCAGGCCTCGTTTTGGAACATGCTAATTTAGTAACTTTTTGGCTATTTGGCTAAAATATGAGCTAAAAAAAATTAATATGTTTAGGATGACTTTTTGACTTTTTACGAAAAGATGTACAAAAAGTAAAGAGAAAATAGAATCTTTGACTTTTGGTATGAGTTGTTGATTTTTTGACTAATTTAGTAATTTTTTAGCTTTTTGATTAAAAAGAAGAGTTCCCAAACGAGGCCTCAATCATTCGACAACAAGAATTATATACAATATGAGGGCCTCATTTTCTCCGATTTCATCGACAACAACAACATTTATTTTATTAGTTACATTCAAGCAAAGTTAGCAACAACATTCACTTGGATTACATGTTCTTGCTCAACATCAATAACTCAATGCAAGCATCAAGTATTCTATTAATATCAAAATGGTCAACCCAAGTGCTAAAAAAAATGAAGCTCAATATTCAACATAGTCCCATCGTGCCTTTTCTCAATGATAAATGCCAACAAGCCATATTCAAGTCTAAGTTCATCAATGGAATTTCGGAGCTCAAACATAGGCCTGAAATCTGTTTTCTTCAAGAAGAAGTTATATAAATCAGGGCAGGGTCAACAGAGTGCTACCTATCTCAAGCAAAAAATTGCAAATTCTCAGAGTGTTAGAAATTACAAATTCTCAGAGTATTAAATCAAGTTGTACAAGGGCCAAAACTTACCCAGATCTTTGAAACCCGAAATCAAGTGAAAAAGTTTTTGAAAAGAAATGAAATTAGTTGAGAGGCGGACCAAGGCCCACAAAAAATGGGTTTCAGAGCAGATTGGTGGCGGCGCGAGTAGCGTGCGTAAACAGTGGGCTAGAAGGATGCTGGGCAGGCCAACACCGCGTTGAGTGGGCGGTGTGGCCAGCGCTGGTCGGTCGCGGCTGGTAGCAACAATGAGGTCGCAGATGTCGGACACAAGGCACGCAGGTCGTGCGAGCTGGTGGTTGCGCGTAGGGCAGGTGCGAACTGAGCCCGCAAGCAAGCAACAACTGTGATACCGCAGCAAAGCTGTTGTCGGAGCTGGCCAACCGTAGCCGCAGCAGTGGTGTCGCAGACGAGTCGGCGTCGGCGTTGGCGTTGGTCAGCGAAATCGAGCTCCGATGTGCCTGGATCTCTGAGGAGTTGCGTCGCTAAGCCGAAGTAAAGCACCGATGGTGAAATAGAGCCTCTGGTTTGTTGAAGAAGGAGAGCACAGCATTAGCCTCTGATTTGTTAAAGAAAAAAAAAAGTAGCCTGAGTTGGTCTCGGTTTAGAGAGAGACAGAGCTGAAACGGTTATGGCAAAAATTTGGGAAGGATTCAGGAATTTCAGAGAGAAAAAAAAGCCGAATGGCTGTGGCAACAAAAATATAGATTAGGCTTTTGTCCTTTCCTTCAAAAAGAAAAAGAAAAAAGAGAGGTGTGATTCTTGGCATATTCTTTCAAATATCCTGAATATATATATATATATATATCCTGAATATATATATATATATATATAAATAAACCGAGGCCTTTGATTTGGACTTCTGGAGTTAAAAAAAAATGGTCAGACTTTTGATTTTATTTGTTTCAAGAAAAGAAAAGAATTGTTATTATTTTCTTTGAGCAACTTAGGTCTCGTTTGGGAACAGGTTAATTTAGTAATTTTTTAGTTATTTGGCTAAAAAGGTAGGTAAAAAAAACTTGTATGTTTGGGATAATTTTTTGGCTAATTACGAAAAGATGTGCAAAAAGTAGAGAGAAAAGAGAATCTTTGACTTTTTGGTATGAGTTGTTGGCTTTTTGACTAATTTAGTAACTTTTTGACTAATTGGCTAAAAAAGTAAATCCCCAAACGGGGCCTTAGTTGGTGCCTTATTAATTATATGTCCAGGTTGGTTTGGTGGAGTATTAAACAATTCAAGTTTTCATTTTCTTTTCAAAAATAAAAAAAATAAAAAAAGTCTATGGCAAAAAATAAAAAATAAAAAAACAGGTCAGACTATTTCATGAGAGAGGAGTTTAATTCTTGATCATTCTTGGTTGATGGATTATTAAATATTTAAATTTTGATTTCTCTTTGAGAGAATAAATCAAAAGTATGAAGTGTGTTTGCCAAACATGACATAAAGATAAAAGATTCTTTCTTATCATTACTAGTTGACAATCTTATCTATACATTATGGGTCATCAATCTTATCCAAAAGTCACATGAAGATCAAATATTTCTGAAGACGTAATGCGAAGCATAGCTGACAAGGTGAAACTATGCATGTCCGAGAAAACTACAATTTCTCATACACGCAAGGGGCAAATATAAGAGGAGCTAATTTGAGCCTACTAATTAATTAGGCCCAATAGTCTAAGGTTGGTGGGCCCGAATTTATCGCAAGTCCAAGATTGGTGGGCCCGGATTTATCGCCATCAAACGGACCGAATCGCTCTAAGTCTCGAAAGGTTCGGATCCACGAATTTAGAGTCTTACTCGGGCTCGGACTCGAAATGGTTCGGATCCACGAACCTAGAGATCCGAAGCACTTGGTTTCGAACGGATTCAGACACAATCTAGAAAGCCGCTCCATTAATGAGTCCCAGAACACTTGCGGACTCAGAGCTTTCTGGGATTTACGTAGCAGAACCATGGGCGTAATGGAGTCCGAACAAAGGACCCGATCCCGAGGACGGTGAGTGGAGATAAATTCACTCTTCGGTTAAACTAGCCTATACCCCGGTCGTGGTGGCACGATCTAGGGAGTCCCTGAGACTAGGCAATATTTGCGGCAGGATGTTCTCTTGAACCACCCCTGACCCTTCTGCAGTAGGACGTCCTTTGGGACTACCCCTGACCCTTTGGGATGATTGGGAATCATTGGTTATGTGTGGCTAAGAAGAAGGGTTCGCCGAGAGGTTGATCTCCTCTTCGGGATTTTCCTCATCCTCGGAGAGGTCACCTCCTCGGACAAGGTGGTTAGAGAGAATATTCCCCATGTGCCTTGCACATGGGCTCCATCCTACATCATGAGGTGTCTATAAATAGCACTCACCCATAGCTTCACAAGGGATGGATTTTGGAGAGAAAACTCTTGGGAAAGAACTAATTTCCCTTCTCCATTATCAACTTTGAGAGTGAAAGTGGGAGATCCATGGGAGAGCCTTGCCATTATCGTCTCTCTAACTATTTTGCCTTCTTCTTCACCCAATCTCTTATCTCCATCATCTCTTTGCTTTTGTGTTCTTAGTTGAGGCTATTGAAGAATCTAAGCCTCTCATCATCTTCTAGAGAATTCGAATTTTTCTTCAAGAATCTTCGAAGATCTTCGAATTTTCCAACGACGTTCTTGAACCCTTTCATACAAAGAAATTGAAATGACTTTTAGTCCAGGTGGATGAAATTCTTTAACTACTAACTTCAACAATTTCATGTATTTTATCTAAGAAAACTAATAAAATAGATCTTTTGATACATTTTCTTGCTAAAAACCAATTCCAATTCACCTGAGTCACTATTAACTCTTGCTAAACACTGATTGGTCTAGGTCAAAGTGTTGGAATCTTCCACGTCATTGTTCAATGGTAGTGAATAGTCCAAGGAAATGATTAGATTGAATGATAAGATGTCTCGTTGGTTCTCATAGATGGATCCGATGAAAGCGTTGCCAGAGATAAAGATATAGAGAGAAGTGACGTGTGTGTATGAAGAGAGAGAGAGAGACAGAGAGGGGGACGTAGAGATCTGGAAATGACATAGAGAATGGCGGTGGTAACAGAGAGACACGACAAAAAGAGTTCTAGGATTTTTTTATGTTTGTACAAATAATTTGGTCCATTTATGTCAAAAATTTTCTTTATTCTTCTACAATTTGAAATCTTTAAGACTTTAACTAACAAATAAATTTTGTTCTTTTTAAACTTTAACCAAACTTGTAGTGGGATACCTTCATAATCTTCCTAAAAAATTATTTCATTTGGTATATGTTTTTTGTTAGCTATTTTAATAATTTTTTAAGTGATTTAGGTTTTTTTTTTTTTTTAATTTTTTTTTTTACTTGAAACCAGAGTAGCCAAATGACAAGTTACTTAATTTAACAATGTGGACTTATCTGTCTACCATGGTCTTAATATAGGGGTTTAGTGTAATTTACTCATTATTTATTGTAATAAATGTTAAACAATTGTATTTGTCTTGTTCAAACAGCTAGTGGAGATGCACCATGGGAAGGGGGCCACAATCCATGAAGTCGATCAGAGTTAGGTATTGGTTTCTCCTACTGCACCATTATCGTTTTGTTCTTCGAGTTTTAGATTGATGGTGTTTACACGAGCTTCTGAGAATTAAAATAAAAGGGAAAAATAAATAAATATTGAGATACTTGTAATAAAATAAATTTTTAATTTTATAAATTTTAATTTTAATTTTTGGATTTGTTTGAATTTAAATCATGCATATATTTTTGTTTAGTAAAATTGAGGAAAAAAAAATATTTAAACCATTAAACTCAATGTAGGTATATATAAAATGTTTAAAATACACTTTATCATTGAATTTAATGTCTAAAATATTTTTTTTGTAATCAATTTTACTTAACGAAATTAGACAAATGGTTTAGATTAAACATAAATTAAAATATTATGGTTTAAATTGATAAAATTTAAAATTTATTTTGTTACAAAGATCAAACTCTAAGAGTTGTTTTTATAATTTCTCCTAAAATAAATTTGGAGAAATTATACATCAATGGGGCTTTCACAAAATATTTAATAATTTTTTTTATAAATTTAAGTATTAATATTTATAAATTTTAATATTGATTTATTTATTTATTTTTTGTTTGAAAAGATACACTGCGTTTTAATTTCTCCAATAAACTATATCCGTGGTTGTCGCGTGCAGGGGTTCACATGATAGTACCGAAGACTACTATATCGAAAACAATAATGCTAGGTATCATGAAAACAATGTCATGAAAAGTTTTCATGAAGATTCTCCACCATTGGATTAGATTATAGTGTTTGTAGTGTTTAAGATACACTGCGTTTTAATTTCTCCAATAAACTATATCCGTGGTTGTCGCGTGCAGGGGTTCACATGATAGTACCGAAGACTACTATATGGAAAAATGGAATATTTAATGTAGATTCTTACACGTGATTATGTTGTATATTTCATATGATAGCAGGAAAACATGTGCTCCTGATGAATTGTATTTTGCAAAATATTGTGTTATCAATCATATGTAATGAATAATTTGGCAAAGACTACTCATCAAATTTGATATGCATTTTATGTAACCATTTATCTGAGCTTTTATCTTCTATTACAAAGTGGGTGTTTGAGAAATGGATTTTTTTTTTAAGTTTTTTTAGTTGTAGGATATTATTGAGAAATTTTTTTTTTTTGTGTTTGGGAAGATAATTGGATTTTTTATGGTTGGATGTAATGTTTGTGAGAGAAAAAGTGAAATGATTATGCGGTTTGATGTGATATTTTGTTTGGATTTATTTTTTTTGATTTTGGAAAACATTTGTCTTGTAGTGAAAAAAAAAAAAAAAAAAAAAAACTCAAAACCCAAGTTCCCAAACACCGCAAAAGTCGATGATATAAACATAGTATTTTTGTAAAGGCTACGACCAATGTTATGCATGTCATTTATATTTTTGTAGACGTATTTTTAAGTAAGTTGCGTAGATCTAAGATGTCGGTCGGGAGCGAACACAAGGGGGATTAGAAGGTGTTGTGGTCCCTGCAAGTAGGGATGTAATAATGGTCCGGCTTGGCTCATCCAGGTCTAGGTTTGGGCCGGCCCAAGTAGGCTTCACGAGCTCTTGCCTTTTTAGTGGGCCGGCCCGGCCCATGGGCCAAAAGGTGGGGCCCAGAACCAAGCCCAAGCCCACTCATAATAGGGCCAAGCCTAGGGCTAGGGCTAGGGCTTGGGTTGCGGGCCGGGCCTAGTCGAGTTTTTTTTTTTAATTAGGAATAAAAATTTAAAAAAAAATTATACCAGAGTATTTTAGTTAAGATTAATGAGATATTTTGTTTGGTTATATAATGTTACATAGTGATATTTTGGCAAGTGGTGATTTTAGTCTAAAAGCCAAAAAGTCACTAAAAAAATCAAAAATCTTACAATTTTTATCTTACAAATTTATGCATTGTGCCTGTAAATGTTTTAATAATTGTTTTCAAACCTACAAACTTACAAACCTATAAACCTATAAATGTTTTCAAGTTCAAGTCTATTTTTTTTAAAAAATAATAATAATTAAAAAAAATTAATAATTTAAATATGACTGATGCTTGCAAGTTTGCCATCATTGTCATGGGTACAATGTTGTCATTGTCATTGTCACG